>PGFW01042359.1:7986-19945 GCA_003123925.1 Haematobia irritans | reverse complement strand
TATGAAGAAATTACGGTGGAAGCAAAAACTTGGTTGGTAATTGAGTTTCGAACTCTGCCCAGCGGAAATCAACAATCAATTGATTGGTATCAAAATTCAAGCGTGCGTGAATTGAGGCAAGAGGTGGTTTACCGACGAAAAACATCACAAAAAATACACAAAATTATTTTGAATGACCGTAAAAGAAGTTGATCGACGATAAGCAGTTGTTGGTCAATATCATTCATCAAATATTTTGGATAATGCGGGGAAGCTCAGTGCGAAAATGCGTGCCGCGCGAGCTCACATTTTGACCAAAAACAACAAAAAACGTGTTGATGCATTCTGAGCGGTTGTTTGCAGCTGTTTAACTCCGTAAGTACACCGAGTTTTTCGTCGATATGTGACAATGGATGAAAGCATGGCCTCCATCACTAACATCCTGAAAGTCCAATCGACAGTCGGCTGAGTGCAGCGACCAGTGAACCATCTCCGAAGCGTGGAAAGGACTCAAAAGTCGCTGGCAAATGTAAGGCTCTGTTTTTTGTGGGATGCGCATGGAATAATTTTTAATCGATTATCTAGAAAGGAATAACCATCAACAGTGACTATTATATGTCGTTATTGGAGCGTTTGAACGTCGAAATCGCGGCAAAACGGCACATATGAGAAGAAAAGTCTTGTTCCACCAAGACACGACCATCCAGTGCCACAAAGTCATTGAGAAGATGGCAAAAATTCAGTGAATTGAGGATTCGAGATTGCTTTCCCCCCACCGTATTCTCCAGATCTGGCCCCTCAGCGACTTTTTCTTGTTCTCAGACCTCAAAAGGATCTCGAGCAGGAAAAAATATTCGGCATGGCAAATGAAGAGGTGATCGCCGAGAACTGAGGCCCTATTGAGGCAAAACCGAAGGGAGTGACTACCACATAATGGTATCAAAAATTGAAGGTCGTTTATAATCGTATGATATCGCTTCTTGAAGGGAAACTATGTTGAATAATAAAAAACGAATTTTTGACAAAAAAATGTGGTTTTCTTCACTGAAAAAACAGTGAACCCACCAGAAAGAAAAATTTCGGTTAATTTTTAGAAAAATTTTGAATACTTGTTTAGAAAATTTTAACTAAACAGTATAACAAACGCTTGCATCACGCCCGATGTGCATTAAAAATAAGGTAAATATTTTTCGACAAATTCAAGAAAAATTTATTAGACTTAATTATGTTTTTTTCACTTTTTAAGAAAATGTTTGTTAGTTTGAAGGAAAAAATTGGAGTTCAAATGTTAAAGAATGTCTTTAGTGACATTACGAATGTTCATGGATGAACGCAATTTGTAGTCTAAAATCTTAAGTTAAAGAATATTGACTATTTTGTGGAAGACAACGAATATTTAGTTAATCTTTATCGCTTCATTTGTACATTTTTTTCCTGGGTTTTAGTTATTTTAACTAACGTACACAAAAAAATTATGAGAGTAGAAGAGATTTTCCCAAAACACATAATAATTCCATGAACTAAATAAAGTTATAAATTGGCTTTAGGCTGAAATAGGAGGTTCTTTTTTTGGTAGTTTGTTTCAGACCGGGACTTAATTCAGACAAACTGTTAACATTGCGTACAGACTAACTTCGATGTAGTCTGTAAGCAATCGATTTAGATGCCACGTAGAGCACATCTCGATTTAGATGGCTGCGTAGAGCATTCTCTCGCCATCCCTTAAAAGGTTGTGGTGCGGCAGCATAACGCCTGCACTGGTTAGAAAGACCGTAGACGTGTGCTCGGCTTCTAAATACCGCCCGTATACTCTATCGCACGTGTCATTCGTCCAATCAGGTGATTAAGTGAATGTTGGCCGAAATGCCGAAATTTTATTCGAATTACAAACCCTAAGTATCCAACTCTTTTCTTAAAAAACAAAGAATTTAATGAAAGTCTATAATCTTTGTTTTAATTTTTTTTTTTTTTCATTAAATTTCGTAGAGTACTCAGAAGTCATCCTCTTTGTGTTAGAGCCAATGACAAACCATTGCTCCACACTGTCTCCAATGCCTTCAGTAGGCCGATAACACAGAGGTTAAAGTCCATTACACGAGAGTCCCACTACCGTGAAATGTACGCTTGATTACAAGTGTTTGGATAAAAAAGAAATAATTATGTTTGTATCGGAATTTGAAAAACTTCTCTAACCTTGACAACTCCAGAGTGTTCATAGTATTTGCTCTTTTTTTCTAGTTCTGCTCTTCTTCTACTCTCTTTCACTCTCGATATGTTCGGCATTAGCTGCATGTGTGTTTTATGAAAATTCTAGTGTGTACTACTAGCCGGCATTTTATATGGAATATTCAAGAGACAACTTTTTACTCGCCTAGTTTTTCGTGGATACTTGCTATATGCAGTGTATCTATGAGATACTTTTTGATTATTTGTAAGTTATTTATATCACACGAAGCCGTTACTATCTCATTTTTATGCTTTTCCATAAATGACTTACGGTGCTCTTCCAAAATTTTTTGGATAGCAGTGGGCTATCGTTGTAGGCACACATGAAAAACTATTTGCAATGTACATTTCGAGTACAATTTAAAGGAGTGTAGGTTAGGTGGCACCGATGTATCAGGCTACTTAGACTATTCAGTCCATTGTGATACCACATTGTGAATCTTGGGAGTATATTTACATTAATTTTTGGAATGAATATAGATCGAATTGTGTTGGTAAAGATTAAAAATAATTGTAACTGACTGATCAAAGTATTGTACATTCCTAGCCACTTTCTGGATTAAGTCTTCTTTTTGACTTAATCTGTGAATCCCACCCATATTTAGATCCTCATAAGATAACCAGTAACATGGATTGGGTCAAGTACTAATCAGAAAATGCAATGTTGGCTATACGTCGTGTGAGAGAAAACTAGCATCTTGGAATGTTTTAAATTTAATTGTCGCTGCACAATTTTCCAAATATTTGCGACGTCTATCATGCAATATAGGCTCAAACGCACGTTGAGTTCATTACAAAGCTCCTGTGATCGATTTAAAAGGTTGTAGCGCCTCATAGTACAACCATACCAGTTGGTCCAGAATACACAGCATAAGCTTCTCTCAAAGGAGGTTAGGTTAAAGGGGCAGCCTGATTTATTTTCAGGCTCACTTAGACGATTCAGTCCATTGTGATACCACATTAACTAAAAATGTATATTGCGTACAGGCACTTGGACCATTTTGTTCCATTTTCCAGGTCCGCCAGTAATCTAAAGCTGTATGCCTCTAAAATTGGCTTACGCCTTACCTTACGCCTTGCCTTTGTAGAGCTGTTCGCAAGCTTCCGCAAATGTGTGAATATTGAGAATCAAACAACAAACAAAAAATTCGGACAAATCACACATACTGAAAATGAGGTTATGGCATGAATAAAATTTCAGTATTGTTTGATGCGTATATCCCAACATACGAACTTCTGTTGTCAATCCCGCATTACAAATTTGCGTGCCCAATACTAACATCTGATTCTTGTTTTATTTCAAAAATTCTTGAATTTGCATACTCCCATACATGAAGAATTACAATAATGCAACTGGGAAGAACTAAACGGTGATACGGTCAAAATTTGGTCAAGGGAAAACGCGTGTAAATCGGTGAAATCGTTTATTTAAAAAATCAAAGTAAATTTCTTTTTCAAGTTCAATTAGTATAAAATTCAGGAAAAATATTCAGTTAGGTTTCGCTTTTCCAAATCCGAATTGCCGGGCCTCACGCTTGACACCTGCCATCAGATTTTGTACAGCCACCTTGTCCACCTTCTTCGCCGCCTAAAGCCAGTTTTGCCTTGAACTGCTGCTCGTCCTTAACAGTTTTTTTTGGTCTTCTTTAGGTTCCGCTTGAACAATAGCCCAGTATTTCTCAATTGGGCGGAGCTCTGGCGTGTTGGGAGGGTTCTTGTCCTTTGGGAACCACCTTGCACAGTTGTTGGCGCGGCGTACCATCCATGGCCTTTTTACTGTAATGGCAAGAATGCAAATCCGGCCAAAACAGTACGGAACAACCGTGTTTCTTCAGAAAGGCAGCAGACGTTTATTCAAACACTCTTTCACGTAAATTTCTTGGTTGACAGTCCCGGAAAGCTATGAAAATGCTGCTTTTCAAGGCCACCATGTACAGATGGCTTGCCAAACCAGATATTTCTTTGCGAACTTGCAGTTTATGTGTTGAAAATATATCTGCTACCTTTCCCCTTCCTTATTGGCCGTATAAAACTCCTGTCCCGGAAGCTGCTTGTAGTCGGCTTTGACGTAGTTTCGTCGTCCATTACCACGCAGTCAACTTCGTCAGCATCGTCGTGTACAGCCTCCGGGATCGCGCTTTGGCCGTCGTATTTTGTTTATCATCGCGATTTGGAGTCACTACCTTCTTGTAAGTCGATAGTCCGGCTCGTTTTTTGGCTCGATGCACGGTTGTAGACGATACACCCAGCTTATTTGCGGCATCTCGGAGAGAGAGGTTAGGTTTCGCTTGAAACTACCGGCCAATCTCTTTGTCGTCTCAGCGGCTTCCGGTTTTCGATTTCCCCCCGATCCAGACTTCCTGGCTGTCGACAAACGTTCCCCAAACACTTTAATTACATTTGTAATGGTTGATTTGGCAACTTTTAGCGATTTTGCCAGCTTTGCGTGCGAGTAGCTCGGATTTTCGCGATGCGCGAGCAAAATTTTGATACGCTGCTCTTCTTGCTTGGACGGCATTTTGACAACTGAAGAGTGAATTCTAAAATCAAAATAGGAGCAACATTCTACACACACACACTTCAAAATGAGGGGTGTTCAGGTTTTTTAAATGCAAAATTGAAAGAAATACGTCAAGTTTATACTGACCAAATTTTGACCGTATCACCCTTTATAGTACAATCGCATACGCCGTGAACCCAAGAGTCGATATTTTGGGTTATTTTATATAAATAAAATCAGAACATTCTCAAGAATGCTTGAAAAGAAAAGAGAAGGAAATTTCCTTCTCTTTTCCATGCGTTTTCGTAAATTCCCCTATGGTCCAACGACCCATAACTTACTTCTTGAGACATTAATAAGTTTTAGATATGACCAATGGCGCCATCATGATGTTTTTTTTTAGCTTTCCAACACCTGAAGTATGAACTTAATGATTGCACGTTCCTCTGGAATACCTAAGGTAGTTCCTAAGTCTCACGAAGATAATTTGCTGCTCCTGGTATGTACGTGTAGCACCCGTATTAGGTTGAACCATTGTTCTGTCTCCAGTCACATCTTTTTCAGTGTTTTTGGATGATTTCTAATCGATTTAATTTCTTACCAGTTATTGGCCTGTGCCTGTATGCAGACATCCATTTTTAAATGAATATTGAACTAACTCAGTCTTTCTTGTTGAAGAGATTTTTTGATGTCTGTGATTAACCATGCTATCAGTTACTGCTGAACAAACCAACAATCCGCTGGTTAACACCCAATTACAAATTCACTTAAGTCAGAATAAGCGCTAGACTTTAGTTTGGCCGTATACTAAAGCGAACAAGCCAGTACGCTTTCAGGACTTGATGCAGCTTTATATACATATTGTGAATTCAAAGAACACGGATTTTTTGCTACTTCGGCGCGAAAGATATTCAATGAATCTCTGTATATTGCAAACTGTAGCAGATTTAGTACGTTCTTATCGAAAAATGTAACACAAGCTTAAATACTCGCCAGCTCTAGGTTAGGTTAAAAAGAAGAATTTCAGGTTGCCTTATATCGATGGTATAACCTAAGTCAGTATTTCGGATTGTTGTGCTTCCTTAAACTTCTTTCCATCGTACCTTTTTTATTCCGGAAATTCTGTGGTTCTCTGACGAATTCCCTAAATTGTTGCCAGCCTCTGTTTCCCAGCTGGGTCACGTCCCGAATCACCTTTTCGAGACCGTCAGTGCAATAGTCTGCAGAAACTGTACTCGTAACTTCCATGGGATCTTCTTGATTTGAGTGTTTATTAATGATTAATGCTAAAAACCGCAACGATATCAAAAAAGCAGATTTCTTCAGACATTGCGAGTTACGCATATATATTAGCAAGTGAAGCATGCTAGGTGGATATTCCTATTATTTCACCACAGCGATTAAGAAAATTTTTACAAGATCCAATAACATGTAATTTTGTCATCATAAGAGCTCAACTTATAGTAGGTAGATTTAATGATAGGATTTTATGGCTACTTTCAAAAGAAGTGGCACACCTTTATCAGCACATTTTTGTTAAGGATGAAATGGAGATTTACTTTTGTCATTGCAATTTGCGATGCGATGTATACATGGTTTTTATGGCCCTTATTATATAGGTAGGATTGCTCACCTCTGGATTATTCGACAATATTCAACTTAACCACTGATACCAAATAATTCACGCGATAATTTCGTGCATGAAGCAATACCACCAACAAAACACACATCACACCATCAAAGAAACGAGCAAGACTTGAAACAACAACAATAACATGCGTCGCATAAGGCACCAAAAGTCAACATGCATAATGACGATGGACGAACGTAATGAAACAATGAAGAGGGAATACCACACGAGGCATGCTCTCACTTAGCCGAAAGAGACAATCGTCAGCAACAAGTGAAGCAATAAAATGAAGAGAAGGCGTGTGTACATAAAAAAACAACCTATAAACAAAAACAAATAGGGGCATAGAGTTGCCAGATTCTTCATAGGTTAAAATCCAGAAATTGCGTTGAAGGAATTTCTTTTATTCAATAAAAAAAATTTTTTTGAAAATATACTTTTCGTGGTGGTATGATATTGACATAAGCGATTTGCATCCAGTGCTTGATTCTCATTTTATTTTGAACAGAGAAAATTAAGAAATTTCCTTGAGTCACTGAAGATGTCAGATACCAATTTATACACGCCTAGTTATAAATGTTTCAACATTGGAGAAAGTACATTTCTTTAAATACAAATCTTTTAAGGTACAAGATTAAGATAATCCGGCCGCATATTGACATCGGCCAATCTTCAGCCACACTATTCACTACATAGTTAGCAGAATTATGCAGGCACTTGAATGTCAGAGTCGTTGACGTAAGTATCTCAACAACAAACTACCCCAAAATTCTGGGATTAACATTTGACAGTCCATCTGTTCAATCTGCAATAAGCTTCGTTGTACAAACAAGATCGTCAAGTCACTTGCCGACAGCACATGAGTTGCGGACCAAGAAACTTTATTGACCAATTTAATAACTATAGTTATTAAATAAACCGGTCATTCGCCTTATATATAAGGCGATTGACCGGTCAGTGGTAAATCTTACATATCCAGTGTGGATACCCCAAACAAGCGACAGTCTGTACACACAGGCCTTTCGGAACCGAGGCAGGATGACTCTGTAACCCTCCCCTGGATCATCTTCATATGGAGATGGCTTTAAATTACTGGCGGACCTGCTAAGGTTTTTGAACAATCTGGTTGGTTCAGCACAAGATAATCAAGTAGGTTCCGCGGTTAAAACTAGTAGTGTCCATGTAATAGGTACTTTTAGTTAATATGTAATAAGTACTTTTAGTTAATGTGTTATCACAATGGACTGAATAGTCTAAGTGAGCCTGAAAATAAATCGGGCTGCCACTTTAACCTAACCTATGCTATGGAGACCAATAACGGCTGTGTGTAAAAAGAAGTACATGGCTTCAAAGCAGTATATCCTGGGTGGTTATCGCATTAACCATCCAAATCAATATCTTGAGGATACGCAAAAACTGCTAAGAAAACTCAGGGTCTATCTCTATTTTCTGTAGCGCGAGCTCTAGCGATACAAAAAATTCTTTGGATCAGGCAGCTTATTATACATATCTGAGAAGGATTCACGAGAACACTGTAGCGGAAGTGATGAGAAGCTACAAGGATATGATTTCTTACATCTTTTCTTGAGTCTAATATTCAAAAACCATCCGTCTAAGATCTTGCTATGCCATACATCTCCTCCTTTTTATTGCGACATCCACTATTGGTTCGTGGCGAAATTCTAAGTCGATCTAACGATGTCCGATAGTCCGTCTTTTGAAATCACGCTAACTTCCGAACAGGAAAAGACACAAATGCTGAGTGTCTGTTAGAACGGAAATATTCTCCCCAGTATCTGTAGGAAATTTTAAATGAACTTGCGACTTTTTTGACGACCCCCTAAAACTCATCACCTTAGAAGAGGAGCCGCCTATATTGTTACTGCAGAGCTTATGATAACAACAAAGAACCGATGATGTAAGGGATTAGCTGCGATTTCGTGGAGGGCAGCGAGATTTCCTTAGAGTTTGGAGCTGCAGATCCGTTGAATTCGCATAAATTTTATGACAATTTAATGCATTTTTTTCTCTACCTCCATACTGGAACTAATAGAGCTAATATCATCCGACTGGTCGTAGACCTTATTCGCCATCAAGGTAAGTTTTTCAATTCAGTGCTTTCTTACGTAATGTATTGTTTTTGTAGTTGAGGGAAGACGTTATAAGGCGTTCCTAGCAAATCTACAGAAAGTATAATGCTAGCCAACGCTGGAATTTCTCTTAGCAGTACCGACAATTTATTATTGCCAATACATTTTTCAAAAATTTTCGCTTCTCCCCAGATTTCATTAATTCATTCAACAATTCCATTTTTTCTACAAACGGCTTACTTGGTATCATCTATGTAATTCCGATTGCCGGAACTAAAAGCGGCTCATATTGTCTATAGCACATATTAACCAATCTCCAGGTTTGACTCCTTGATCTTCTTGCAGGAACAAACTTTAACCGATCCGGTAGAAATTCGCTGTGCGATATCAATATACGCCCTCTACCAAGCAAAAATTGGTCCATATCGGTTCATAATAATATAGAGAACCCATATTACCCTGATGCTCCCGTGGTGCAATGGTTAGCATGCCCGCCTTGCATAACAGGTTGTATGATAAGTCCCCGGTCTGACACATAGATCGAGTCGCTAGTATTAAATGCATATTATTTTTATATAGTACCAACCTTCAAATGATTCGTGTCAAAATTTGACGTCTGTAAGTCAATTAGTTTGTGAGATAGAGCGTCTTTTGTGGAGCAACTTTTGTTATTGGAAAAAATGAAAAAAAAGGAATTTCGTGTTTTGATAAAATACTGTTTTCTGAAGGAAAAAAATACGATGGAAGCAAAAACTTGGCTTGATAATGAGTTTCCGGACTCTGCCCCAGGGAAATCAACAATAATTGATTGGTATGCAAAATTCAACCATGGTGAAATGAGCACGGAGGACGGTGAACGCAGTGGACGCCCGAAAGAGTTGGTTACCGACGAAAACATCAAAAAAAAAAATCCACAAAATGATTTTGAATGACCGTAAAATGAAGTTGATCGAGATAGCAGAGGCCTTAAAGATATCAAGGGCACGTGTTGGTCATATCATTCATCAATATTTGGGTATGCGGAAGCTCTGTGCAAAATGGGTGCAGCGCGAGCTCACATTTGACCAAAAATAACAACGTGTTGATGATTCTGAGCGGTGTTTGCAGCTGTTAACTCGTAATACGCCCGAGTTTTTCCGTCGATATGTGACAATGGATGAAACATGGCTCCATCACTACACTCCTGAGTCCAATCGACATTCGGCTGAGTGGACAGCGACCGGTGAACCGTCTCCGAAGCGTGGAAAGACTCAAAAGTCCGCTGGCAAAGTAATGGCCTCTGTTTTTTGGGATGAGCATGGAATAATTTTTATCGATTATCTTGAGAACGGAAAAACATCAACAGTGACTATTATATGGCGTTATTGGAGCGTTTGAAGGTCGAAATCGCGCCAAAACGGTCCCATGTGAAGAAGAAAAAAGTGTTGTTCCACCAAGACAACGCACCGTGCCACAAGTCATTGAGAACGATGGCAAAAATTCATGAATTGGGCTTCGGATTGCTTCCCCACCCACCGTATTCTCCAGATCTGGCCCCCAGCGACTTTTTCTCAGACCTCAAAAGGATGCTCGCAGGGAAAAAATTTGGCTGCAATGAAGAGGTGATCGCCGAAACTGAGGCCTATTTTCGGCAAAACCGAAGGAGTACTACCAAAATGGTATCAACAAATTGGAAGGTCGTTATAATCGTTGTATGGCTCTTGAAGGGAACTATGTTGAATAATAAAAACGAATTTTGACACAAAAAAATTTGTTTTTCTGTGTTAGACCGGGAACTTATCAGCCAACCTGTTACATAGGTTTCGACCGAACACCAAAAAGTTTTCAGGTGGATTATCCCCTCTCAGTAATACTGGTGACATTTCGGAGTATTTCAAAGCTTCTATAAGTGGTTCATTGCAATGTGGAACGCCGTTCGGACTCGGCTATAAAAAATAGGCCCCTTGTTATTGAGCTAAACAAAGAATCGGGCAGCATTCAGTGATACGAGAGAAGTTCACAATGGACTGATTAGTCCAAGAGAGCCTGAAATATCGGGCTGCTACTATACCTAATCTATGAACACAGTAATATAGTTGAATCAGTAAAACCAAAAAAATATTCGCTTGTTTGCATGTGTGCTTGGCCGTAAATTCTTCCGTCTAAATTCTGTTGTCTTATTGGTTGGTTGATTGTGTGTGTGTGCTTGCCCGTAATCCTTCTCTCAATTCCGTTGTGATACAATAGAAAAAAATAAATCAGCTGGCTTATACTTCTACTTATAAGGGCACACTGATATGAACCAATACCCTGGATTGATTATTTCGTGTAAATGTATTTTTGTCAGATTTTTGTTTATTTTAATGGGCTGTTTAGGTCAATGTAATAAAATACAAATAAAACAAGTTTATTTCATCTTTTTTTCTCGACGTTTCGTCGGCTTTTTTTCCACCTTTTCCAGAGAATTTTTTATTTGAAATATCTGTAGAGGAAAATTCTATTTAGATTTCATTAATTGTAGATTTTAATTTGTTTTTTTTAGACAGCCCATTACCACTTATTAATTTGGAATTGAAAATTGTGACAAATCTGGCAACCCTCGAAAGCGGTGAGAGAGTGATTTGTATGGTAAAAGAGTAAAACAAACACCCAATAGTAAAGGCTCTTCGTAATCAGCAAAAATACATTGGCAAGCAGTAAATACAGCACATTTAGTGATAATGGTGGTATTAGTGAATGGTAAAATGTTGTTGGCTAGCGGGTAGTAGTGGGCTCCTATCAAGAAATCATATGAAGTAGACGACTGCAGGAATGACCAGACTAGTGCTACAGTGAGTGTGTTGAGACGTAAACGGATCACAGATCACATTTTATAAAAGCATTGTGACGCCTGCCTGCGATCAAATCAGTCTGCCTAAGAACGTTTCTGCAACGAGAACGTAGTCCCCGTTGTAAAACGAATACATATATATACGTCCGGTCATCATCTTACATACGTCACACGCACTTTTTTATAGAATAGAACAAGAAGCAAGTTTTTCTCTCGATTTGGAGATTTTCTAAGTCTTTTTCTTTCGGTTATTCGTACGGATCAAGAAAAGTTTCCAAAAAAACGAAACAAAAATTGTGATTTGAAGATTATACAAATATTAAAAAATAGAATATATATAGAGAAATATTTTATATTACTTGTGGTGTAATCCCGTTGTCCTCCCCCAACAACCTTCGCTATATTTTTTATTTTGGACGAGAAAAGAGCGTGAAATTTTTGTAGCGACCACAGAATTTCGGATAATAGCAAACAAAAATTTAGAAAGATTTTTTCTATTGTGTTAAAAATAAAGTGCGTGATTTTATTTTAATTTACTAAAAGAAAACAAAAAACCAACAAAATCTTCAAGAGTCATTAATAAGAAAAATAAAAGTGGGAAAAAGTGTATCTCAAAAATACACACGCACTCTTAGTATACACCTCAAAAAAGTGGAATTATTGTGGTGAGGAATGTTTTAACCTACTGTGGTCATAATTTGCAATAAAAATTCTTTCCAAAAAAA
>PGFW01042348.1:13786-24841 GCA_003123925.1 Haematobia irritans | reverse complement strand
AAAGGTATGTATATACAACATTTGATTTGATCCTAAATATACAATTTGTTTTTCTTAAATACAAAAAATAATTTAAATAATAACAATAGAAAAAAATGGAAGACCTACATATTGCACATATCAACAAACGTTTACGATTCTCTACTATTTACCGGATCCTCGGATGGTAGAATTTGACCATCTTTGATATTACGACCCGTACATTTTTGATACAAATATAAACCCAATAATGGAAATGGCGTCATTATTGCCACTGATACTGGTACAACAGTAGTCAAGTCTGCCTGGGGTTGGGGTAAACTGCGTAAAAGAAATATTGCTATACCAGTATTTTGTATTCCCGTTTCAATTGCTATTGTTAAAGCATCCGCTGAATTTTGGTTTAAGGTTTTTGCCAATCCCCATGCAAATAAATACCCCAGCCAGGGTAGTAGTAAACCTCCAAGTATAATCTAAAAAAAAAAGAAATTAATGGATTAAATATATCGTTAAATATAAGGGAAATTTGAAATAGAATATAAAAAATATATATTTATTATTGTAATTGGGTTGACACTTCGTCTTGCATCGGGTAGTGAGTCTAAGCGAAACTTTTTAATATTTGAGAGAAATCAGCTATTTTGTTAAACAGTACTCCTGAAGGACTATAAGACGCAGTATTCAAAATCGAGAAGATTAGGATGTATTGCTACGAAAATTTATATTAATTTTTTTCTTTGGTGGTTATGAATATCCTTGACGCATATTTAAGGAGATATTGCCAAAATATTTTTTTTTATAAAAAAAATTTAGATTTTATTATTTTCAAATTTAATCACATATGCGATTGGCCTTTAGTGGTTCATTAGCCATAGGCATAGGATACAAAATTGTTCATAACCAACGACTAACAAGAATTTTGTTGGCGATTTCTAAAGCGCTATTACTACAATGGTTATTGTATTGTTCATAATTATATTTGCTATATAACAAATTTATACATGTTCCAGTTTTTTCATGGCAGGTAAGTTTCCACTTTTTGGAATTATGATTAATTTTATTAATTATTTCTAATTTAAATTTCTATTATATACACTCAAAAGGAAAAACAGTTGAATTGATTCTATAAAAAACCTTTATAAAATCCAAAAAATACTTATTTTGGTCCTGGAGCGGAAAAAAAAAGTTATTGTCCTAATTGTCCAAAGAAATATAAAATTAAAATTTTATATAAAAAACTTATATTGGGATATTGCTTAGAATATAGAAAAAGGGTACTGTCGGTTGGAACCCCACAAAAAAATCAAAATTCGAACCAAAAATAAATTTTTTCATATAAATGACTTTTTGGCCTATCTCCTTAATATGCGTCCTAGAAAAGGGCTGGCCACTCGAGCCCAAAATTAAATCTACAAAATTTGGAAAAACTTTTTACCAAAAAACTACCAAACAAAAAAATAATTTGGAAATTTAATTTTTATAAGAAAATTTTTAAAAAATATTTCTATAGAATATTTGTTAAAAAATGTCTATTCTATTAGAAAATTTGTCAAAAATTTTATTTCTACATCGAATTTTGCCAATCGAATTTATTTTCTATTTATAGAAAATGTCTAGGCTCTTTTAATCGTATCAAATTCAAGAATTATTATTTCTAATTAAAAAAATTTGTCCGACATTTATTTCGTAGAAAATTTTGTCAAATTTTTTATTTCTATAGAAAATTTGTCAAAAATTTTATTTATATTGAAAAAATTTGTCGAAAATTGTATTTCTATAAGAAATTTTGTCAAAATTTTATTATCTATAGAAACTTTTTATTTCTATAGAAAAAATTTAATTTCTATGAAAAATTTTTTTCCATAAGCCAAAATTTTGTCAATGTTTATTTGTATTAGAAAATTTTGTCAATTTTATTTCTATAAAAATTTTGTCAACAAATTTTATTTCTTTAGTAAAAATTTGTCCAAAATTTTATTTTTCTTAAGAAAATTTGGTCAAAATTTTATTTCTATAGAAAAATTTGTCAAAATTTTATTGCTATAAAAAAATGTTGTCACAAATTTCATTTCGTATTAGAAAATTTTGTCAAAATTTTATTTCTTATATGAAAAATTTTTGTCAAAATTTTTATTTCTAAGAAAAATTTCTCAAAATTTTAGTTTCTATAGAAAATTTTGTCACAATTTTTATTGCTATTAAAAAAACTTTTGTCACAATTTTACTTTCTATTAGAAAAATTTTGTCAAAATTTTATTTCTATAAGAGTCTTTGATTCTTTTTGTTTTTAACATTAATATATATTAATGACTTGGACTTCAAATCAAATCCTAGTCACTTGTGGCTTTTAATAATTGTCAACAAACAATTGTGTTGTATTTAATTTCGATAATTTTTTTTAAAATTTGTAGTTTTATATAATCTTTTGTTCAACATTTATTTCTTAAATTGAAATGTTATTTCTATATAAAATTTTGTCAAATTTTATTGCTATAAAACATTTTGCCACAATTTTATTTCTATAGAAAATTTTGTCAACATTTTATTTCTATAGAAAATTTTGTCAAAATTTTGTCCGAAAAACAGGATTAACCCTTGTAGGCTTCTCATCCGCCCTTTCAGCTACAGTATCCTCATAATCCTGTTCAAGGACCTGTCTGGTATGCTGCCTGATCTAGGAAGGCTCTCTTTCTTAATCGCTGGATTTGGCCTAGAAGGTTGGAAGATCAACCCTTATCAGTTCACTGGGGTGGAGGGTTGTCATATCCACAAGATAGCGTGATTTCGGATGACAACTCTCGATGGCAAACCAAGAGGTACTGCTTTGACAATATGATAATTGTGTCTCGATCGCCACTGGATTTGAGTCTCTGTTCCCGTTCCTCCCTTCCCTCCTCTCTTCGCATAAAGGTGATCCAAGGCGTGTGTGTACTGGGGGAGACATCCTTGTTGCGCTTTCTAAGGGCAGCAGTTCTGACCAGGCTCTCGTCTATGCTTATTCCCACTGGCGTTATCGCCTCGTTTGAGGTGGTCCACACTGGCGCTGCATAGTTTACCACTGACCGGCGCAATTGCCGTCTATATGGTAGTTAACAAGGTTTTCTTTTCCGTCACCCCAGAGTGCTGCCGGCAAGCGACTTTGACGGACCTTTGTTTTCTACCCGCCAAGGGCTTACACACGAATTGCAGTGGCACTAGGCGGACGACTCTTATAAAAGGTGTGAACTGTGACCCCGAGAATCTTTATGGGTATTTGTTTGTCGAATTGTCTTTCGCATCGACTCCTGTATCATCAAACTGCCCTGCGTACTTCCGCCGTCGCATGTAGTGAAAAGTGGTGTGGCCGAGGACTCTTGGTGGGCAGATTATCCTCACAATTTCTTTGCAGTTGAAATAAACTGGTAAGATCAACGAGGTAGACATTCTATATCGTATCGCTAAATGTCATCAACAATGGGCCCCGGATGCCATATTCGTTGCTGCACTGCGTCCGCATACAGACACAATCTCTCGGACGGCGTCAGGACGGAGGCATGGAATCGCAGGCACAGTGTATGATGGTTAAAGCATAGGCCCGAGATATTGCCGCCCTGGGGAACCTCCGCTGATTTAACTCTACGGCGGTTTTGACTTCTGTTCCACTGATGAATTCCACGTACGACCGCGGCGTTCCATCACATTATAACCTCCCAGAACCCAACGCGTTCCGCGCCCCTGCCGGTAGGACGTGTTCTCGAATGTTCCTCGAAATAAATTGTTGGCATGGCATTGACCGTATCGACGCTTCCTCGACTATGGTCAAGACCGCACGATGGTACTCTGTCCCTTGTTGGGACACGGCTTTGGGCTCTGGTTACACCTGACACCGAAACCAGCAGCGTGGTAGGATCAGGTACGGCAGGACTGACTACATATCATGGTCCGGGACGGTTTTCCTCTATCCCTCGAGCTCGGAACACAACAGCCAAGCGGGAGAGCTCCACTCGCGGAATGCTATGTCATTCTCCAACACAAAAGACGGTACGAAACCAACAACGTACAACTGATGTTGGGTCCAGCCGCTGGGGATGGGGTCCATCGGACGTCAATCCGAGGTACACAGAACCCCGCCGCCGTGGCGATAATTGGTTGATAGTAATTCAGAAAACGTGACCTCTATCCATACCATCTTGCAGATCTAATGGGGCTTTAGCCCAAAATAAAAAGTATGATAAAATTGACTGTTAGAGTTTAAGCCTACACTTGTAGTTTAGTCAATGTATGGCTTTTTAAGCCCTGAATAAAAAACAACACACAAAATTTTTATTCTATAGAAAATTTTGTTCAAAATATTTATTTCTATAGAAAATTTAGCTCAAAATTCATTTCATTAGAAAATTTTGTCAAATTATGATTTCTATGAAAAATTTTTGTCTAAAAATTTTATTCATGGTAGAAAAATTGTGCTGTGTAATATAAATCCTAATTATAAATTTACTAGATGGTTTGATATATCGTTTTCGCCATAGCTTAGTACCTCGGTGCCGCAAATGGGCAAGCCACCAGTGGCGTGCCAAAATTGTTTAGCATGCCCGCCTTGCATACACAAGCGTGGGCTTCGATTCCTGTTTCGACCAACACCAAAAGTTTTTTCAGCCGGCCTTGGATTATCCACTTCAGTAATGTCTTGCTTGGTGACCATTTCTGAGGGCGCTTTAAAAGCCTTCCTCTAATGTTGGCTTTCACTTGCCCAATGCTGGAAACGCCGTTTGAACTCGGCTTATAAAAAGGAGGTCCCTACATTGAGCTTAACATTGGATCGTCGGCCAGCACTCAGTGATCAAGAGTGGCAGAAGTTCACCAAGTCTGACTATCACTATGACCTGAATAGTCTTAAGTGAGCCTGATCCACATCGGCTGCCACCTAACCAAGTACTGTGGCAATGAGCTACAAAAATTAAAATGATTAAATTTGAAATACATAAAATCTACATTTCCTTTTTATAAAAAAAAAATTATTTTGCAATATCTCCTTAAATATGCGTCCAAGGATATTCTATAACACAAAGAAAAAAAAACATAATTATAAATTTCGTCAGCAATACAATCCTAATCTTCTCGATTTTGAATACTGCGCTCTTATTATAGTCCTTCCAGGATGTTTACGTGTTTAACAAATAATAGCTGCATTTCTCTCAATATTAAAACGTTTCGCTTAACTCACTACCCGACTTGGGCACAGTACGATATGTGTCAACCCAATTACAATAATAAATATATATGTTCCTTGTATTATTCCCCTATTTCAAATTTCCGCTTATATCATAACGATATTCAATTTCATATCTCATTAATTCTTTAATATATAATTTAGATTATTACTTGTGGAGGTTTATATACCCTGGCTGTTTGGGTATTATTGATGGATGGCAAACAACACTTTAAACCAAAATTTCAGGCGGATGCGTTTAAGCAATAGCAATCTGATAACTGGGAATACAAAATACTGGTCTATAGCAACTACTTTCTTTTACGCCAGTTACCCCAAACCCAGGCACGGACTTGACTACTGTTTTTAGAAGTGGCAAATAATGACGCCATTCTCCTTATTGCGGTCTATATTGTGTATCAATAAATTTTACGGGTCGTAAATTATCAAAGTATGCGTCTCAAAATCTTACCATGCCGCAGGATCCCGGTAAATAGTAGAGAGAATCTGTTAAAACATTGTTGAATATGTGCAAAATATGTAAGGGTCTTCCATTTTTTCTATTATATTTAAATTATTTTTTGTATTTAAGAAAAATGAATTAGGATAAAATTGTTGTATATATAACATACCTTTCCTTGTAAATTTATTCTTTATTGTCTTTCAATCATTATATATATTTATTGTAATTTAAAATTGTATTCTTTTGTCGTTCCCTTAAACATTAATACTATTAATGACCTTGGACTTCAACACTTCAAACTCTAGTCACTTGTGGCTTTTTTAAAATTGTCAACAAACATTGTGTTGTATTTGCTTCAAATTGAGGTTTGTGAAATTTTAATAGATATAATTTTGAACGGGATTGGCATTTGTCTGTGATATTTACCACACAAATTTCTCCTATGTATTCTCAATGATAATACTGATAAGTGATACCAGCTACATTTGAGCTAAATCTCTTCTTTGCAGATAAATTTGCTTTATTAGCATGAGATTCAAAATCTCTTGCCAGTTTAAAAATTTGTCTCCAAAGGTTTCGATAACTCTGTTTGTCGATACATCTTACCATATAGCTTTTAAATTGTTCAATATTAACGATGATATTTAATTCCTTGGCGAATATAATATATGTGTGGATGTGCTAATACTGATTCTAGCATAACAGTCCTTACAACTTCCTCAACTTTGCCAAATATCGATTGAAATTGCCTCTTGCGTCTGTAAGACGCTTAAAACATGCGCTGTAAACCAATGAACAAAAAACCTCTATGGAATTATGTGAATTGTTTCAAAGTTATTAATCCATAATCATAACTCGTTTTCCCACATTTATAGAGTGGGTAGCCATACAAAGATAGGTATATCTACATGCATTTTTATCTGTTCACCACAGCATTATAAGAAGTACATAGTTACAATTGTCTTGTTACTAAAGTCCAATCTTGTGTTGATGATTGTGGTTCATCCAACGATTGAGGAAAACGAGTTCTGTGAAGCCTATACCAACATGAGGGTTCATTTGCAAAATCGGTTCAGATGTTTTTTGCGATCTATTTCCCAGCAGTATATATTTTCGTTCTCCTTGTATATATGTTTGCGGCCAAGAATTAAATCTTTTTCAAACTGACTTCAGGCATCTCTTAGATGCTGATAGACCAGCCGGAACGTTTCTTTATTTCTTAATACATGACGAATTTTTTCCAATGCTTTGCTTCAGGAAAAAATAGAAAATAATAGAAAATTTCTATATATAACGGAAAAAAATCGCTAAATAATTTCTCCAATTATAAATTCTTAAATCGAGTTTTAACCTACACAATATTAAATTTATAATCTAATTGATTCACACAATTTTTTTAACTTGACACAAAAATCAATCACAAAAAGTTTATTAGTATCAATGATTTTTTTTAATTGATACTATCATACTCATTGTTAAAAAATATCTAACATGAGTATAACAAACATTTAAGCCTACATTTACAAAATATCACAAATTATAACATATAATAATTTATTAATATTATATATCGTTAAAATAAAAAAAATTATTACAATAAATAGAATCAATGAACACGATTATCTCCAAATATCAAATTAATTAAAAAATTATGTCAATAATAAAATTATATAAATTCAATAACAAAAGACAACAACGAAAAATCAATAAAATAATGTTAAATTTTTAATTAAAAACATTAATTAATTTACCAATTAACCTTTTTAATTTTCAAACCTCGGCTGTAAGACTAAGTCAAGTTAAAAAAAGTTGGGAAAATGGTATTTTTTTTAAGATTTTTAAATAAAAAATGTATTTCGAACAATCAATCTTTTTAATCTAGACTTAAAAGCCACATAAGTCAGATAAGAAAGTAATTGAAAATTAGTTCACGTTTTTAAATTCAAAAAAATTAAATAGATTTTGCCCGATAAACATCACCATAGTTTTAAGGTTAGATTTTAGCGTTTAAAAGTGCAGCGCCGATATTAAGATTCAGGCTCACTCTAGACTTTATTCAGTTCCATTTGTGATACCAACATTAACTAAAAATGTACCCTTATTACATACCCTGCCATACATTTTTTTGTATATTTTGTGGGACTCTTTGAGAATCCCCACGTTAACGTCGACATTAACAATCTATATACGACACTCAAATAACTCGTCGGAACAAGCGTCCGGTGTCTTACGTCTGTCCCTCGTCAACTATCTGAGAAGCTCTGTTATCCACGCCAAGTGTTACTACAAAAAATGTTCCGTCCCATGAGTGCCGAATTATCTTAGGTGCCCTTTATAGATCAATTAGTAACGACCTCCGCAATATGATGATGGACTCTTTTCCAAACAATTCACGAAAAAGTCCTGCATTTTAGATAGTTGCTAAAATGATATTCATTGTGGCTCGAGTAAAACACGTTTGTTTATGATATTTTATTAATTGCATTAAGACATTTTAAACATAATTCTTAAAAATATTAGAACATTTTCATACCACTATCACATTCACATATTATACAATAATTTTTAGGCATTAATGATGATGTTGAGCTTACAAGTAAGCAGTTACACTGTTGCCCTGCTCTATCAACCAGTGCTTTTTTATTTCATGGAGCAGCCTCGCTTCGTCTGCCTAGAAATATCTGGAATAAAACAATCACTTTATTCCATTGGAAAAATCATCCAATTGTTCGAACCTCAATATTACCTTTCACAATTTTAAGCGTTTAATCCTATGTTTTATTTAATTTACAATATTTATAACAAGCTGGTCTGCGCTTGCCGAGCGCATTCAACAAAACAACCTATGTTTTTTAACAGCGTACGCGACTGGCAACATTACTCTGCATGCTACGTTTCTTGATTGTTACTTTTTCATATGCGTCTTGAAGTGACATTCTTACGTGTAGTCCTTGTCGGCGCGGCCTAACCGATGAGGTTGATAATGGAACTTTGAAAAAATTGCTTGGCTGAGGGATCCATGGGCACTTCTAGTTTTAACCGCCTGTGAACCCTTCTCGTATTATTTATTATTGTTCCTATGGCACCCATATTAGGTGAATTATCCTGTACTGCTCACGCCATTCCCGTCATTGACGGAGATTTGCGGCAGTCTCTCGATGCGCCGTTTCGAGTTGAGGACCACACAGGTAGTCCAAGGGATTTTTATGCAGGTTGACTTGTCTAGAGTATATCATTTAATGCCCACATTCTTTTTGGAACATATACTTCTTCAGTCCAATCGCCACCTCTCTTATTAGCTAAATATTTTCAGCTGAAAAACACTACATGCATTAGGCTAATCTTTTCGCTATTCACAGTTCCAGATCATATCTAGAATCATACTCCGAACCCCACTTGGTCTATCTCCAATTGGAGCATCAGTGTGAGAAATCTATATGATTCTTTATTCCCGGGTTCTGTGTGCACCGCGCCTTCAACTTTAGGCGTATTTCCAGAGTCTCAACCACTTTTTTTGTCCGTCATAATTAATGTGACTTCTCAACAGTGTCTATCCACTACGTTACCGGCGACCATTCTGGTGCATTATTTTAATTTTTTAACACATTTTTATTTTTTTTAATTTGAGAGTCAATCGAAAAAATTAATCTGAATCTTAAAATCAATTAATTTTTCTACATCAAATTATTTTCAAACAATTTACTAAACTTGCATATTGGTACTCATAATTTCGTGATTGAAGACATTTCAATTAAGAAAATTAAGCTTGGTCATCAGTTACCCTGCAGCTATTTCAAAGTTCCATTTCATACCTCATCGTTACCACACGGACTCGTAAATGTCACTCAACCTACTAAAATAATTGCTGTATCATCAAAAAGCTACTATGCAAGTAATTTGCCATCCTTACTGCTTAAAACAAGCAAAACAGTTTTGTTTCTGTGAGATCGCCAAGCGCAACCAGCTTGTTATATGTTTAATTAAATAACAAAACATAGATTATGACGCTTAAAATTGTCGAAAGGGGTATATTTGCAGTGAACAATTTGCTGTGATTTTCCATAATGGCAATAAAGTGATCTTGTTTTATCAAGATATTTTCACAAGTACACGCTGCTCCATGTCGAATAAAAAATCCTGCCGTTGATAGAGCCTAGTCACCTACATGTGTAACTTCGCTACTTGTATAACCTCAACATCATGCATAATGCCCAAAACTTATTGTTAAATGTAATGTGATTTAGTCGGTTCATAATGTTTCACCTCATTTTTTAAGAATTTTCGTTAAACCTTGTTTAATCAATATTAATTTAAATATCTAAAACAAACGTGTATGTTACGTCGACCACTCTCAATATTTCTTTCAACTATCTTAAAATGCACTTTTTCTGCATTCGTTCTTGTGAGGAGTGTCCCTATTTGTCGTCGTTTCATAAATTGGATCTTATACAAGGCCACGCGAATCAACTCTGCATACTGCTTATGCGAAACATTTTTTTGTAGTAACTTGCGTGGTACACACTTCTTCATGCAATAGTGACGTGCGCTTTTCCCGACGAGTTTGATGTCGTATATGAGTTGATTTCTCGCGACGCTAGTCGGGATTCTCAAAAGAGTCCCCAAATTTACAAAAAAAATGTTGCAGGGTACTTATCGCTGCATTGATATCTGAAAACAATTCTTTTTGTTCGTCTCTCTGATTCTCGTTCTTATGCTTTGTTGTAGCAGCATCAATAATTAACTTTTTTGGATATATTGATTGAAAATGGAATTTTTTTTTGAAGTTTATTTGCACAGAAAAAAATTCACGACTAATTTTTACAACTTAGTCTTTAATTGAGCCTTAAATATCAAATTTAATTAAAAAATTTAATTAGGCATTCAACAAATCTTTTATTGAAGCCAAACATCAATCAGAAAATTCAATATTATCAATTTTAATTTTTTTAATTGACAATTAATTTCATTTTCTGTGATCTGAGACATCTTTCAATTGTATCAATCGAATTTCTTGATTGTAATAAAAAAAATATTTGTTGTGTGGAGTGTTGCCAAATGCGTTGAAGGAGAGTTCCCAAAGACCTTGTTTATTTTTGTGAAAACTGTCATTCAAGATCATAACGTTGGTGGTGGGTATTCAGGAGATGCATGGTGGGGTTATAACCAGTTCATACGTCTATTGTTAGTATCTTAGTGAACAACTGCCATGCAGAGGGCAGAAGTTGGTGGTGGGTTATCAGAAGTTTGATGAGTGGCGTACTAACCAAATAAAGCCTAATGATAAAAACTTTTATTTTTCTTTCTGTGTTTTTAACAGCGTGGTTGATATAGGTCCCCCGTCTAACAACAGGAAAAACACATTTGTTGCTTCAAAAATACGTTTTATTATACAACTTAGTTCCCTCAAGAGCGATACAAACGATCC
>PGFW01042345.1:3348-18677 GCA_003123925.1 Haematobia irritans | reverse complement strand
CCCTTCCACCATGGATTGCGTTTAGACTTTTTCTAAACACTGCCATCCACAATCGAATTACTTAAGTTGCCGTAAACGCTGCCGATGGCAAGGTATGCTTAAACCTCTTAACACCGGTGCTCTAAATTGCTATGCTAAAACCATACGTGCGTTATATTTAATCCAAAAGATCGATAATAATTACAGTAGTATAATTCAGTTTTGACAAAATTTCTAGAGAAATAAAAAATTTTAACAAAAATTTTCTATAAAAATAAAAATTTTCACAAAAATTTACTACTGAAAGAAATTTTCACAAAAATTTCTAACGAAATAAAATTCTTACACCAAAACTTTTCTTATCGAACATAAAATTTTATACAAATATTTTCCGTAATAGAAATACAATAATATTGACAACAATTTTATAGAAATAAACTTTAAAACAAAAAGTTTCTCTATAGAAATTAAAATCTTTGACAAAAATTTTCTATAGAAATAAAAATTTTTCGACAAAATTTTCTATCAGAAATAAAATTTGTGGTGATTATTTTTGGCTCGAGTGGCAACTATGATTATGCAACCGAATAAAATTTTTAACAAAATTTATTTTATAGAAAAAAATTTTGACAAAACTTTTCTGTTAGAAATAAAAATTTTTGCACAAAATTTCTATAGCTAATAAAATTTTGGTAAAATTATTTTTGTACTCGGAAAGTGCAATCATTCATCTATAACCGATATGGACCCAATTTTTGTCGTGATTGCGAGCATCCGGCTCTATCTTAAACTACGTAGACCGATATGAAACAATTTTTGGTATGGCTGTTAGCCGGCACATATAGCTAACACAAGTTCCAAAAAATTTGACCGGGATGCCTTATGAATTTTGCTTCTCCAGAGGCTCCGGGAGGTCAAATCTGAGAACGTTTCCATTTTATATGGGCGGCTATATATAATTCATGGACCGATGTCTGGACTAATTTTTGCCATAGTTGTTAGAGACACATGGTACCAACATTATGTAACCAATTTTCAGGCGGATCGGAGTAAATTTGCTTCTCTGGAGGCTCCGCAGCCAATTTTGGCGGATACGGTTTATATGCGTGGCTTATATATAATCTATGACCGATGTGGCCAATTTTTGCACGGTTGTTAAGACCACTATACCAACACCATGGTACCGAAATTTCAGCCCGGATTCGATAAATTTGGCCTTCTCTTTAGCGCTGCCGCAAGCCAAATCTGCGACGATCGGTTTACTATGGGGGCTGCGTACGCTAAAAAGTAGACCGATATGGCCCATTTGGCATACCATCGACCACATCAATTAACAAACTAATTGTGCCAATTTATCAAGTCGATAGCTTGTTTCGTTCGCGAATTTCAAGCGTGATTTCAACAGCACAGACGGACGGACAGACATCGCTTAATCGACCTTCAGAATGTCCACACGACTCAGAATATATATACTTTATGGGTCTTAGAGCAATATTTCGATGTGTTTTACCAAACGTGAGAAATGACTAAAGTTAATATACCCCCCGCTCCTGAAAGTGTGAGGTCGCTATAACAAATAAAGATGCTCATATTTACCGTTTCGAAATTTACAACAAAGGACGAGCATGGGCAAGATATGATAATTCGAAGATATAGCTGTATCCGCGGTTTTGAGTATTTGAACGGCGAGGGGTACTTTTCCTTCGCTGTCGCCACTCTTGAAACTTGAAGAAAACTTCACAGATTTTCTGAAATTTTCAGGGAAGGTTTGAGAGTAGGTATCACCTTCTTTATTTGTTCGCATATTGCTTTGGAGAAAGGGACGTCTCTGTTTTTAAATAAAAATTAGCAGCAACATCTAAAACTTCTCCAATTTAGTTGAAATTTACAGAAAACGTGTCAGAGAATATGCGTTACGAAGAAATGTTTTTTTTTTTAATACATCCGTGTACACGCTAACTCGAACGAACAACCTAATCGACAATGAAACTTGGCATCAAGGTAGTTGTTATTGATGTAGCGGCCGAAATGGTATTTCCACATGGACCATATTGGACCCACTTTTACATGTAGCCCCATTTAACGATGCCCACATTTTGACCTCCCGAGCCTCTTGGAAGACGGCAAAATTCATCCGATTCGGTTGAAATTCGGTACGTTAGCGTGTAAGTATATGGTCTCTCGATAACCATGTAAAAATCTTATTTATATAGCCCCCCAATAAACCGATGCCAGATTTGACCTCCCACGCTTCTTCGGAAGAGCAATCAATTTCATCCGATCCAATGCCACTAAGACTGTTCGACTACTCCGGCAAGTCTCCTTGGAGGAGCAAAAATTCATCCGATTCTGGATCTGAAATTTGCGTACCTGGTGTTAGTATATGGCCATTACAAAATCCATGCAAAAATGTCCATTGATCCGGCCATAATTATATTATAGCCCCATATAAACCGGATCCCCAGAATTTGGGACTCTTCCGGATGCCACTTGGAGGGAGGAAATTTCATTCGGATCCGCTGATTGACCAATTTGCGTACGTCCGGTCTTAGTATCGCAGGTTTTAAAACAGTGCAGAAACAATTAAGTGCCATATCGGTTCCACTTATGTATAAGCCCCCATATAAACCAAAATTCAACTGAATCTGGTTGAAATTTCGGTACCATTGTGCCCTATATTATGGCTGCTCAGGGACCAACCATCGCGCCATAAATTTGCGTCCCAATCGGTCTATAGATTATGTGATAGCCACAGGTAAACCCATTCCCCATCATCAAAAAAAAAAAATTGGTCCATATCTGCGTTCATATATAAAGGCGACTCCTCATTTTTTCAATCGCGGAAAAACTTCATATCGGGTTCACACAAAAGCAAAATAGTCATAAGAAAGGTCAATGCAACGAATAATTCATTTTTCATTGATATAACGATAATATTTTCAGTTAATCACTTATGAAAATATTCGTTAAAACAGTACGAAACGTTACGTTGATTGGACAGAAAATTACGTTATTAGTAACGAAAAGGATTCCGTGTATAACGATTTTGTTTCATGGTGACTCTTTAGACGATTCACATTTCGTTAATATAATCGAAATTTTTCTAGTTAGTATGACGGTATTTATTTATCTTACCTAAAATATCTCTAGATTTTCAATTAAAGCATGACGGTTTGAATCAATATCTATATTTTCGTATAGAAGCAACAAAGAAGTGAAATCGGGGAGATCGCGCCTCATATTGGGGCTATACCAAAACGATGGACCGATGACTCTCCTATTTGCGAAACACATCTTACGGCGCCCAAAGTACTTCTACATTTTCCATTTTCAAGGCAATTTGCGCAATAAAAACTGACGGGGGGGGATTCCTATAAAGTCAAGCAAGTAAAAATCTCCATGGAACTTCAGTTTATTATGGGGGCTATACAAACATGGACAAGCCGCATACCTCACCATTTTCACACACCCTTTTACGTACTAAAAATACCTTCTACATTTCAATTTGCAGGCTTAATTGGATGAAACTTACTTATTCTAGAAGCCTAGGAAGTAAATATCGGGAGATCGGTCTATATGGGGGCTATTACCAAAAACATGACGCGATACTCACCATTTTTGCGCACACCTCTTTCCAATTTCGCCGGTGTCCGTTTTTATAAGTTCCAACACCCCAAATTGGGAGGTCGGTTTATATGGAGACTTTATCAAATCCTGGATCCGATAATAGCCCACCTTCGAACTTGACCCTGCCAGCAGGCTAAAAATACTGAGTAGCAACAATTTGTAGAACCGATTGCTTTCATTTATTAAAGACAGTAGCGCGTGATTATAACAGCACCAGACAGACGGATATTGTTATATTCGTCTTAGAATTATCTCCGCTAATCAAGAATCATATTTTCGAGTGTGTTACAAAGACGGACATGAACAAACCTATTATACCCCCCGCTGGTGCGTATAAACAATAGCAGCACAAATCTAAACTTCGAACTTAAAAATTGTTACTAATCGTATACAAAATCTTCTATTATTATATTATATTAATACTATTATATCTTTAAGTTCATAGTATTCATATTTATAAATTCACCAAACATGTGGCTATCACAATGGATCTGAATAGTCTAAGGTTGAACCTGCGTACATCGGCGCTGCCACCTAACCTAATAACCTATATTACTATTTAAACAATGTTAGTTACGTAGATTAAACCAAAAGGCAAAATTAAAACTTATCGTTTCCTTAGCCCCCCAAGCAAGCAAACTCGTGAGATCGGGTAGACACAAGTCTGGTACCTAATTAAACTAGACAGAACCAATCGTTTCCATGTTTACCAATATTCATTGTCGTATTGCAATCGAATGACTAATTGCCGTAGGAGATACTAGAATTAAAAAAAAAAACTAATAGAAGGCGATCCTCATAATGAACATTGTCATTCCTATTAGGCAATTTTTTGCAAAAAATGATGTTGTTTCTAATGCCCAAAGGTAAACATTTAAAGAGATCATATCAGTATTCAATATGTTGAGACTTAATGTCTCTATCGCAGTACTATCAGCAAGTCAGACCACAAGACCTCAACATCAGAACTTACAATACTTGAGACACAATCATGAGTCGGCCCAACTGCAAATCATCCAATGAGAGGTACATGGCCCCAATGACCTTTATCTATGTGTGTCGTGTGCTCCAGAGACAGACCTTCACCATCTGCCACACACTTCAGGAATACGAATGTTTTTTTTTGCCATTGGCTTTTGTTTTGTTTTTTATTTTTACCCCATTCATAGGATGGGGTATAGCTCTAACTCTTGTCATGTCGTTTGTAACACGTCGAAATATGCTCTAAGCACCCATAAAGTATAGTATATTCTGGTTCGTGGTTAAATTTCTGCAGTCGATCTAAGCATGTCGGTCCGTCCGTCCGTCCTTTCCGTCTCTCTTCCGTCGTTGAAATTCACCGCTTAACTTTCCGGAACGAAACAAGCTATTCGACCTTGAAACTTGCACAAATAGTTGTTATCGGCGATGTAGGTCGACGGTATTGGTGCAAATATGGGCCACTATCGTCCAGTTATTTAGCGTATAGGCCCCATATCAACATGCGACCTCAGATCTTGCTTGTTTGGAGCTCTAACAGAAGCCATATTTTCCATCGATCCGCGCTTGAAATTTCGGTACATGTGTGTGTTCGTAGTATGGTCTTCTAAACGAACATGCAAAATCCGGTCCACAATCGGCCATAATTATATATAGCCCCCATATAAACCGACTCCCCACATTTGGCTGCGGCAGCCTCAAAGGGAAGAAAATTTCAGTTCCGATCCGGCTGAAATTACGTACATTGATGTTGGTACTGATGGTCTCTTGACAACCATGCAAAAATTGCGTGTCCATAGTCGCGTTCCTTGAAATATATAGGCCCCATTATATAACCGATCCCTAGATTTGGCTTGTGGAGCAAGCATCTAGAGCAGAAGCCCATATTTCATATGCCATCCGGCTGAGAATCTTGGTACATGTGTTGGTATATGGCTCGTCTACACAATCATGCAAAAATCGGTCCACATCGGTCCATCAATTACCCAGCGAAAACACAGCAGCCCTTCCAAAAAAGTTAGTTTGGATCCCCAATCTGTGATCCGGAAGCTAGTCGCATACTGGCATCACTCTTCATATGAATTTTACCATGGGCTTGTCTCATAGGAACGGAAGTACCTCCCTTTTTTGGATCTCTTTTGATTGCTTAGACAGTTTTGCCCCTGGAAGTTAATTTGAATGAAGAATTTTAAAAAGCAAAAAAAAAACATTTTTCCAACTCCAATTTTTTCATCCATATGTCTTTTATTTAGCACAGATGTATTTTCCTATTATTCTAATTTTTACAGATTCTGGCTTGCGGAGCCTCAAAGAGAAGCCAAATTTCATCCGATCCGGCTGAAATTCTGGGTACATGATGTTGGTATCATGACTCTCTAACAACCATGCAAAACATTCGGTCCTCAGCATCGGTCCATAATGTATATATAGACCCCGATATATAACGCAATCTCCACGATTTAGCTTCGAGTCAAACGAGAGAAGCAAATTTCACGATCGCGCCTGAAATTTAGTACATGTTATTTGGTATATGGTCTCTAACATACCGTGAAAAATTCGCCACATCTCGGTCCATAACTTCTCATATAAGGCGTCCATATTTACAAACGATCCTGTTGGGTGTGGGTGAGCGTCAAAGAGTACGCAAATTATCATCCGATCCCCCCGCCTGAAATTTGGTACATGATCATTCGGTAATCATGTCTCTTAACATACTCCACGCCAAAATAGCTTGGTCCCACATCGGTTCATCAATTTCTATATATAGCCTCCACTATAAACCTGATCCCCCAGATTTCGCTTGCGAAGTCTCCAAGAGAAGAAATTTTCATCCAATTCCCGGTTGTACATTTGGAACATCTGGTCATCGCTTAGTATAGCCATTCATTCCTAACAATCGTGCCAGAATTTGGTCCATATCGGGTCCACTTAATTATATATATGCCCCAATATAAAACGTTCTCAGATTGACCTCCGGAGCCACTGTGGGAGGAGCAAAATATCTCGCCGATTCCGGTTCAAATAGGCAACGTGGTGTTAGTCATTCATGTCGCTCTAAGACCATACCCAAAATTGATCCATATCGCGTTTCATATCATGGGTTGCCCATCTATGCAGCCAAAGAGTATCTAACCAAAATTTTATTTCTATAGAAAATTTTGTCAAAATTTATTTCTATGAGAAATTTTGCTTAAAATCTTTATTCCGTTCATAATAGAAATTTCATTCATTGTCAAAATGTTCTATTTCTCATAAGACAATTTTTGTCCAAAATTGTATTTCCTATAGAAAATTTTGTTCGGTTCATAATCATGGTGCACTCGACCAATAAATAATTTTATACCCAAGATTTATTTTTCCTATAGAACCAATTTTTGTCAAAATTTATTCGTATAGTAAAATTGTGTAAAAATTTTTATTTCTGTATAAATTTTTGGTCAAAATTTCTTCTATATATATATATTATTTATTTCTCAATAGAACAATTTGTGGAAAAATTTATTTCCTATAAGAAAATTTTTGTTAAAATCTTTTTATTTCTGTAAATAATTTTTGTCAAAATTGTATGTCATACTTGTTGCCGAACTGAATTACATATACATATTCTGGATAGATGCTTTTTGAGTCTTAAATATTATTAGCCAGTAGGACTTACATTACAATTTAGAAGTGGTTTTTAGAGGGTTTTTAAGATACCTTGCTCGATCGGTGCAAGCGCTTACCACAAAAAACTTAAGTTTAAATTCGGATTCTGATGGCATGTTTTAGCAAGAACCGTTTCTACGGCAATCCATGATGGAGTACAGTAAGTTCGGCCTGGCCGAACTTACGGCAGTTTTTTCTCCTCCGCTGCGAGTTTTGGAATTTATTATTTTGTTGAATTTTGTGTTTTGCCCTCCAGATACAGACAGATAGGCATGAGCCAACGGATACTGACACATTAGCATTCGTGATGATGTTGTACAATTTGTTGGTTCTGATTGTTGAGTCTACTCCCCATCTGTAAAGTTCGCACACTTGACACGTGAACACATCACCAGCACAGTACAACATACATGAACAATCAAAGTAGGTCAACATGTCTATCGGCAAACATTGTGGCATAAAGGCCGAACTTACGGCCGTACATACTTGTTTTTTATATAGTCACCGAACAAATATCGAAAAATTTAGCGTATATTTGTGTAGATGAAACCCCAAACTTTCCTGAAAATTTGAAGCAAATCGGGGAACATAAACCAAATTTTCAAAATGCGGGATGAAAGGGTGGTTCCCCTTATCATCCAAATATTACAAAATCACGTATTCCATTTTAATTTAATAAACTCCCCACACGACCACTTTAAATTTCAAGTAAAGAGAAGTTTTCAAGAAGTAGAAGTTTAGTTTTTCACTCTATGTACTTTATAAAAGGTCGGGCACAGGGGAGGTCCCCCTTCCCCGACTAAGGTATACCATAAAAATTTCATAACATCTCCCAAATTCTCTGTAAATTTCCTGCAAATCGGAGAATTTTATTTTTTTCACTGTTCTCGGGATAAGGGCAAGTACCCCTCCCCGACCAATTTTCGCATAATCTGTAAGCATGTAGTGTGCCAAATCGATTATATGGTAAACATAAAGATAATATACTATAAGTGTCATATCGAGGTATTTAGTAATTAAATGATAATTAGATACTTAATAATTAAAGCACAATTCAAAATTACTATTCAAAAATCAATTTTTTTTATATAAATGACCGTGTGTACTTGTTTATTTTAAATTATGGTATTTCCCTACAGTTCAGTAGAAATGACTATATTATTTATTACCTAAGCTACATATAATTTACACACACACGCACATATACACAAAATGACAATAATACATTTGTACATCTTGATTTATTTTAACTAAAAATCTGTGGTAACAAAATAATGTTTTTTATATAAATTTAATATAATTAACTACATTAATGTCACGGGGATTTAAAATAAAAAACACCCACATTTTCAACATTAATTAAAAATAATTGCAACGTCATTAGTTTCATCGAAACTAGATTGGCAAAGTGTCTAAAGTGTATTTAACAAAACCGTAATGAGATTACATTTTATGGCTAGCATATAAAAATAAAAAAAAATATTTGGTTTAACCAGTGATGCCAGAGAATTTTTTTGGAAATACCTTACGTTTGTTTCAAATATCCCTATTTTTCCCTACACTAACTATTTTTCCCCTACTTTATTCCCTACACTTCAATAAGTTTAAATTTAATGAATCTAATAATTATATTTTATTAATGTCTTGTTTATTTTAAGTTTTATAATTTAAGTTCATGTAGTTACACAAAAACTGGCATATATATAGTTCATATTCATCTTATTTAAAGGAAACCTAAATAAGGTTTAGTCGTTAGAATTAACAAAAATCTTAAAAAGTTAAGGATTATGCAATTAAAAATAATTAACAAAAACAAAATTAAATCAACATAAAAATGTTATTTGTACAAATTTTTAGACTTCATTGTTTTATATGGGGAAAGTACATTTAAAACTTGTACAGTCCATAGAACTACTCTGCAAATACCTTCGAATAATAAAAATTGAACTGAGCACCTCATGGCTAAGTTTATTTCTTTTCTTTGCTCGGACGTCAGTAACAATCGTAGGTTTGGAGAAATTCGGAAATAATAAATTGACATTAAAATTCTTTTCTACATCTAACGTCGACTACGATATTTTTTCTTGTTCCGTAAAATTGTATTGCAGTCAGTGTTGCCAGGAAAAATTTTCAGTTTACCCTACGAGGACAAAAAACGGTTTCCTACTTTTCCTTAAATTCCCCCACGAATTTGAGGTATTGTCCGTACGCTAAAATATATCTATACATCCATCTATCATCATCAATCATCGTTTGTCATTCATTTCTTCATAAATTACAAGGTTAACTGCAAGCCGGTAAGTGCTGATGATCAAGAAAGTATAGTAGGCAGGAATGGTGTTTGCGAACCGCATTACTGAGCATTTAATAAATAACATTGAAAGCATTATAATTTCTTTTCGATCTTTGAATAGTGGGCATGAGAATTTCGACTTTAGCTTGTACCCTGAGAGAATTGTACGATGTGGAATTAATATAGTCTTTTCAGATTAGACATCGGGTTTCATCGCGCTTGTAGTCTGACAAATTATCATCTACTAACAGACAATACGACGGGGTTCTCGCGTTCGTCCAAATAAGATGAGAGTGATAATGCAATTGAAGCGATCATTCAGGCTAATAACTACGGGTTAGATGATAAAACAAATTTTTTTTTATCTCTGTGTCCGGATGGTTTTCTTGGACTGTGTGCAATACTGAATAAAACCTATATGTCAAAAAGGAATATGATAACCTGGCTCCTGAGATCTGATATTTGCGTGTGCGTACAATAATCAGAATGTCTTGTTCAGAGCTATCTGGTGTGGCTATAGGAATTATTAATTAAACTGTATTAATAGGTAAACTTCTTTCCCTTATGAATGAACCTATTCAGTGTACTCTAGCAGACGGATATTATACAATATTAGATGAAATTGCTTCATATATATATACAATGAATACATGTTATGATTGATAAATATGAAAAAAAATCTTATCTGATATATTAGTTGGGCTCTGTTTTTTGTTATAACTCAATGCGTTGCAGAGAAGATAGTGTGAAATAATCCTACATGTCGAAGGAATACTCATCATTTGGCACGATCCCCTGAGTATGGATAAAATCCCTACATGTGGGAGGTAGATCTTGTACGCTGCGAAGATGATTCGAGGGTATTTTATTTTATAATATGTTACACAGAGTAGAACAGTTTATCATGCTTAGTAACTTGGAGGGACGAACATCTTAAGCCTTTATCTCTTCACCTGAAGATTGAGAAGATACCGAGAGGGAGGTCATCTATAATGTTGTGCGACGTACAGTTGCGCAAAAGCACCTAGAGATAAATAATACGAAAATTAGGAATACACTTCGAATCAATTCCCATCAATGCCAAATAAAGATTGTGTGCAGTTTGTTGAGAACAGTTGTTTTAGAAATTGCCTAAATGAGGAGAATGGACAACGGAAGATAGAGTTGAGTAAATTATATTCTGCTCGTAGTCATTTGAAAGGCATTCCTACTAAATTCTATATCTACCTCATAGACATAAAGAGAGGACCAAAAAAGGGACAACTTATGTTCGACTATGTTGACAAGAGTCATGCTGATCTAGAATTTAAGTACGAATATACAAATTTGGCAAAATGTCTCCGGCAAGAGCTATCAAATAAAGATGTCTGGTCAATATGGATACTGTTTTAAGGTATAGAAACGGGGACCGGGAGACACGAATGACAAAAGATATTTGTTGAACGCCAAGAATACAAAGCCATAAGCTACCCTCTTTTTGGCAGTTGCACCTAACAAATATCTTGGTTTGAAACATATTGTGACAAGAATTTGGCATGTACCTGTGAATGAATATTTTAAATTTGCATCCCAGCTACGATACGACAAATTTTAACAAGTGGAGCAGACTAAAAAAAATACGTACTATTCTATGCATGTAATTTTATCGGAAGTCGGATGAAAATAAAGATTCTCATACTTTAAGCTGGGACAAAACGTTATATAATAAATCGTAGGTTAGAGATATATATGTGTCGTCTGATTGATCATCACTTCAGCGTATACTATTGAGCATGTTACCGGTGGGTCGATTTAATTTCCTCAATCCGTATATTTGCTAAATTTACGTTTGTATCTGTATGATTCTCTTACTACCCCTTAAAACGTAATAAACTAAAATCTGGCAATATGGGAAAGTACAACTTAAATAAATTAGATGCTTTCCTATTGACTTGTTAGCAGAATTTCGAAAATATTCAGGAAACAATGTGGAAATTTCATAATTTGCCTATCTTGTAAGGAGGATAACTGTATATTATGGCAGAAACTGATTAAAGTTAATCTTTCTCCAATTCCCAACTTCAGAGCCGTATTAGTATTTGAGAGATGGCCTCATATTCTTTAAAAATCCGCTTCTATAGACGAGACGGCTTTTGTCAAAGAATCTTATTTATTTTTATAGAAAATTTTGTCAATAATTTCGAATTTGTTATTATGTTACACATCCGAAATATGTCCTAAGGAACCACTTTTGTTAAACCTATTTATATTATCTATGAAAGATAATTTTATGTCAAATTTATTATTCTATTGAAATTTTATCAAATTTTTTTTCTATTGAGAGATTCGTGTCATAGAGAATGATATTTATTCTTCGATATTGCAGAATCATTATATTGTCAAAAGTTCTTTATTTCATTAGAAGATTCGTTTGGTCAAAATTTTATTTCTCCGTGAAAATTTTGTCAAACCTGTTATTTTCATAGATGATTTTGAGTCAACAAAAACTGTCTATATACTTTCTATATCCGAACGAACAGAAAGCATTTTTGGAAAACTTTAATTCTATTTGAACTATTGTGGCAATACACATATAGTTTTAGTTTATATTATATGTCGTAATGTTATTGAGAAAATTTTAGTTTCTACTGAAATGGAATAATTTTATGTAAAATTTGTAGAATTTCTATATGAGCCAAATTTATAGATAGGATTCTTTAATTTTCATAGATAATATGTAATGTTTGTCCAAACATTCTACATTATACATAAGAAAATTATTGTCAAAAGTTGTATATCTTTCAGTATATTTCGATTATTGTTGGAGCTTCGTCCATAAACAAGTTTATAGGTCTTCTTAATTTATGTAATATTCCTATCAAAATGTTCTCGGCTCTGAATAAGAATATATTTTGTCAAATTTGTGGTTTATTCTCTAATAGATGAAATGTTTTGTCAAGAGTAAATATTGATGTGATCTTTCTAAATAGAACAAATTTTTGTCAGATTTTTATTTCATAGAAAATTTGGTCAAGCTTTCATAATACTAATTCAGAGGTACCAAATATCGGTTCATGTCAATTTATTTTCTTTAGATAATAATTTTGTCAAATTATTCTATTTCGTACCAGCAATATGTTGTCATAGGTTACCTAATTGATATAGCAAATTCTTGGTCTAATAACTTTATTTCTTATAGGAAAAATTTTGGTTTGGTCAGCCTCTAATAGTAATAACTTCTATATTGTATCATCACCATGTATCTGTGAAGAATCGTTAATTTCTACAGAAAATATTTTGTGTCATAAATTTTAGTGTGTGCTTATAGTAGAGATTAATTTGTATGTAAAATTTTTTTTCTCTTCGTAGATAAGTTCTGATCGCAAAATTTATTTCTGTAGAAATGCAATTTGTACATACATTGTTGTATCCATTTTCTATAAAGTACGGAAATTTGTTCATTATAATTATATTATTAATCTATAGGAATTTTGTCAGACAATCTTATTTCTATAGACCCCATATGATATCATGTCAAACACTTTAGTTCTACATGAACATAATAGTATGCATAAATGTTATTTGTTTATAATGGAGACTACTTATTGAGTCAAAAATCATTTATTATCTTATCATCTGTCCGAGCTGAAATGTAAAGAAATACATATTGTTGGTCGCGAAAATTTTTGAGATTATCCTAGTGAGAATCTTTTCTCAAAATTTCAATACTCCTAATTAAGATATTATTGTCAAGAAAATATTAATTTTCGTAGATACACAATCAGTGTTGCTCAATATTTATAATATTCTTATAGAAATTATTTGAATTTATTATTATAACAAAATTTTTCAAATTTTATTGTTAGAACATTTTTCTAAATTATTTATGAAAAATTATGTCAAAACTTATTTCTATTAGAAATTTTGTCAAAATTTTATTTTTATATGAAATTTTGCAAAAATTTTATTTCTATAGAAAATTGTCAAAACTTATTATATTCTTACAGGAAATCAATTTTGCAAAAATTTTTATTTCGATACTGAAAATTTCTAAAAATATTGCTTGAAAGGTTAGTTCAAAATTTTTATTTCTATAGATAGAATTTTTTCAACTTTATTTATAGAAAATTTGTCAAATCATTTTATTTCTATAGAATATTTGTTTTGTCAACATTTTAATTTCTATAGAAAATTTGCAAAATTCTATTTCTATAGAAATTTGGTCAAATTTTATTTATCTTGGTAAAATTTTATGGTCAAAACTTTATTTCTAAATTATTAAATTTATTTGTCGAAAAATTTGTAAATTATTTTTATAGAAATTCGTCAAATTTATTTCTATAGATATTATTCCAAATTTTTTCTATAGAAATTTGGTCATTTTTTTTTAAATTTATCATAAAATTTCTTGTCAAATTTATTTCTATTTCTTTATTCTATAGAAAATTGTCACCAATTTATTTCTTAGAAAATTTGTGTAAATTTATTTCTATAGAAATATTGTTGAAAATTTTATTTCTATAGAAATTTTATTGTCAAAATGTTTTTGTATAAAAATTTGTCAAATTTTATTTATAAAAATATTTTGGTAAAATTTTTTATTATAAAAATTTGTCCAAAATTTTATTTCTATACAAAATTTTGTCTTCTAATAGAAAATTTTGTCAAATATTATTTCTATAGAAAATTTTGTCAAAATTTTATTTATAATTTGTAAAAATTTTTTTCTATGAAAATTTGGTAAATTTATTTCTATAGAAAATTCAAAAAAATTTATTATTTCTATAGAAAATTTGTTAAAATTTTATTTTCTTAGAAAATTTTGTCAAAATTTATTTCTATAGAAAATTTTGTAAAATTTTAATTTCATAGAAATTTGTCAAAATTTTATTTCTATAGAATTTGTGTCAAAATTTTATTTCTATAGAACATTTTGTATAAAATTTTATTCTATAGAAAATTTTGTCCAAATTTTATTTCTATAGAAAATTTTGTCAAAATTTATTTCTATAGAAAATTTTGTCAAAATTTTATTTCTGTAGAAAATTTAGGTATAGATTTTATTTCTATAGAAAATTTTGTTAAATTTTCTAAAAAAAAATTTGTAAATTTTTTTATTTTTTGAGAAATTTTTAAAAATTTTATTTCTATAAAAATTTTGTCAAAATTTATTTTTTGAGAAAATTTGGTTCAAATTTTTTTCTAATTTCAGAAATTATTTTTGTCAAAATATTTAATTTGTAAAAATAGTTCAAATTTTATTTCTATAGAAATTTTTGTAAAATTTATTTCTAAATTGTCAATTTTATTTCTATAGAAAATTTTGTCAATTTTATTTATGAGAAATCTATTGTCAAATTTTTTTGAAAATTTTGTCAAAATTTTATTCTTAGAATTATGTAAAATTTTATTGTTCTATAGAAAATTTTGTCAAACTTTTTTCTATGAAAATTTGTCAAAATTTATTTATATAAGAAATTTGTCAAAATTTTTTTCTATAGAAATATTTTGTCAAATTTTATTATGTTATATGCCTGAAAATTTTGTCAAAATTTTATTTCTATAGAAAAATTTCTTCGCAAAATTTTATTTCTGATAAAAATTTGTAAAATTTTATTTAATAGAAAATTTCGCAAAATTTTATTTTTATAGAAAATTTATCGCAAAATTTATTTCTTGGCATTTTGTTTTTTTTTTTTAATATTTTATTTCTATTGAAGTTTTATTTCCAAAATTTTTAATTTCTTTAGATTTTTTCTCAAAATTGTAATTTTATATTTTTAATTTCTACCAAAACTCAAATTTATAAATGTAAAGAAATATTGTA
>PGFW01042343.1:24864-39456 GCA_003123925.1 Haematobia irritans | reverse complement strand
TTGATAAAATATGGAACGGATAAAGATATCAAACATAATTTTTGGTTCTGTGTGTGAAAGCTGAGCGGGCTGCTTTTTCCTCTAAGTATCTGCCGAATTCCTGTTGGATCGGCTGGTGAGAAGAATAAATTATGCGCAATTCGCAAAATACCTGACCGCCCCTTTGTCAAGAATTTTCCAAACACAAAAAAATTAATTGTGGGCCCTAATATCTGCCCCCGAGCGGTAAAAGATAAGTTGACCACTTTTACCGGTCTCGCAAAGATATTGGCCCCTGCACAATTAATTTGTTTGTGGAAAATTTTGACAAAGGGGGAGTCAGTATTTTGATTCGTAATTTTCTGTCTTAACTGCATTCCATAAACAAAATTCTGAACGAAAAATTGCCTAGAAGAAGAAAAATGTGTGCCCATGTGCTTTAGATTAAAAGTAAATAAAGTCCACAAAATTAGAAATTTCAAAAAAAATATCGAAAAAATTTGACGCAATTTTTTTTTTTGAAAAAAAAAAAAGGCACATGAACATTTTTTTTTAATAGATTTCCCCCATTCTTTTTTTTACTTGTTTCTTATAGAATTCAAAAATACGGAATCGGCTTGTTAAGCTTGTTATCAAGCCGCATTTTAGTCGAAGTAGTACACCCTATAAAAATCGGCTGTACTGTAACATATACTCCCAAGACATTAATTTTGCTTCAAGCAAATATACATTTTGGGTATTCGCCTAAACCATGTTATATCTTTGAATCGTCTTCCAATCTCTCATCATAATAATTTTGAAAAAGCATATTGGGTCCTAAAACAATTATAAATGTTTTTGGGTAGTCTAAGTTCCAAACAAATTTTGAGTAATTTTTGCATCCAAAAAATTCAATAAATGTTTGTCTTCCAAAAAAACAAATATGTTTATTTTCGTGAACAATAAAATATGGTTTTGGCAAGCATTTTGGCAGTGCCAAAGAATATTATATGCTAAAAAAATTCTCCGCTCCTAAACAATATTGTGGCTCACAAAAAAAAATTGTATTTATTTATTATATATTTATCAATCATAATGAATTATGAAAATAAACAGGTAAATATTAGGTGCTAACAACATAGGTTATGCGACCGTGAATGCTCAAAATTTTTTGTTTGTCTGGCCTAATTGTTATATTCCCCGCCACACTCTTTTCTCAACTTTGCCCCACGACATTTTTTTAGTTCTTTAAGCAGCCTTTTTCTGTAATAAAGGGTGATTCTTTTGAGGGTTAGCGATTTTCCATGGCATTAGTATTTGAACAAAGATCAGTCGGTGGATTTCAGACATGTGTGGGTCTAAAAGAGAGAAGATCTCAGGTATGCTTTGACATTTCAATCATGAAATAAGACTTACTAACGAGCAACGCGTTGCAAATCCATCTGAAATTTTATTGACGAAAATCAGTGTTCGGTGGTTTCGAAATGTGTTTGGGCCGCGTTTACCTCGCGATTTATGGGTCTCACATAATCGGAACCAAGTGAGGCCAACAACCATTATCGGATTCGTGACCAAGTTTGTCGGCACTCCCCCAGTGTTACTTTATTGGGGACATTAAAACGCAAGCCCAAAACGGAGGCGGAAGCGTACAGTGCGTACAGAAGAGAAATAGTTGCGTCTGTTTCTGAGAGTCGTTCTGAAAGACCGTGAAATGTCGATTCAGTCGCCGTTTCGCGAGCAATTGGGTTTGTGTCTATTCGACCCATGGAAGATTTTAAACGGCAAAGCATTCTTGGTGTAAAAACCGTGATAAAATACAGCTCGAGTGCAAGAACTGAAAAGGCCCGAACGATCTCGCAGCACGGACCGTCGAAGAATTATGTTTCAGTGAATGGGCCCCTAAAAGTTGCAGAAAATCCGCTTTTTATCGGACAAAATTTTGATGTCAGCCGATGGAGGCGTCAAATTTTTGGCTTGGAATTGACTACGTAAATGAAGCAAAATTGCCGCATTTGAAGTGAAGAGCAACCAGGGAGAAGCCGTTTCAAGCAAACTGCCATGCAGTCCCGAAAAATGCACTGTTTGGTGGGTGGTTACTTTGTACGCTGGTGGAATCATTGACCGTATTCTTTGTTGTCAAAGATGCTGTTGGACGCAACGTTACGGTGATGGGCGAGTCGCTATCGTTCGATGCTAAACAAACTTTTTGTTGCAAAATGGAAGAAGCTGAAACTTGGGTTCGACATGTGGTTTCAAACAAAGATGGCGCTAACATGCCAGCACAGCTCGCGATTCTATGGCCATTTTGAGGGAAAACTTCGGAGAACAGGATTCAAATGTGCTCCAAGAAATGGGACGTAAGTTGGCCCACCAAGATCATGCAGATTGTGACGCCTTTAGACTAATTTATTGTGGGGGCTACGTCAAGTCCTAAAGTCTACAGAAATAAGCCAGCAACTATTCAGAGCTTTGGAAGACAGAACATTTCCGAAGAAATTCCGTGGCTATTCGGCCGAAATGCTCGAAAAAGTTGCCCAAAAGCTAACGGTGTAATTGGACGCTTTCCGAATGGACGCGCACCACCCTAAGACCGGCAGCCGCGGGGTCAACGATTTAAAATGAAAATTATGCGTTCAAAAAGTAAAATGTCAGGACCCAAATCTAACGTTTTCAATAAAAGAACGCTGATGAGATTTTGGGACAAAATTTTAAATCGGTTTTTTTTTAAAAAAAAAAAGTTATCAAAACTCTTTAAGAACAATCACCCCCTGTTACAAACATTGTAAGAAGGGATAATTATTCAATTTTTTCTTATTTTAATTTTAACTTTTACCGAACGGGATTCGAAACAGGCGGACCACAGCAGTTTGTAAAGGGATCAAAAGAAGTAGCGAGATATAATTTGGGCCCCAAAGGAAAAATAAAAATGTAAAATTTTGTAATATCAAGCAACCAACCACAACTTTATTTCAATATCCGGCTCCCTGTTAAATAGCGCTCGCAAAGCTACTAAACACAATATATCGTGTTTGATAGACTATTTCTAAAAATTAATTATATTGTTTGCATCCAGCATTATTATATTTACAAACATTTTTTTGTCCGCAAAGATAATATGTTTTGTCTAACAATATTAACATATACGTGTCCCCAAAAGCATGGTTATGCCTAGTTTATGAACATTATAGTGCTTGCAACTCACAAAATATTGTGTTTTTAAAAAATTAATGGTGTTCACAAACATATTAATGTTTATAGCCAAACCCATATAGAAAGACAGTCTTTTTCAATCCGTGTATATGAGTGTCTTTCTCCTGCCCAAAATCGGCAATATTTCAAAAAAGAAGAAAATGTTTTCAAAAGGTTCTCGCTTTGGGCAAAGGCGCCGATTGTAGAATGCAACGATCTTACTTTCCAAAATAAAGGCCATATGTTGTCCACTAACATAAGCCTGGTACAAAGGTTTCATCAATGACCTACCCAGATAAACCGAGCTGAGAAATATGACAAATTACAAAAAAAATAACGTTTTCCAACCTATGTCCCCCACTTTGGGGATGTGTTTTGATACGAATTATTGGGGAAATGGAGATTGCGAATACAAATAGATTTCTTAAAACCAATTTTCCCTGCAAAAATCTATAAAAAATTGTATTGAATACTCACAATTAGTTCAAAAATGTTATCTAAGGTTTCAATTCATATTTTCTAACTTTTGTACATGTAAAAAGATCGGACTATGTTGAAAAAAAATGTTCCGTTTCCCCAAAACAACTCTCAAAGTTTCGAATTTTTTGTCTCTTTTCAACTTGCATAGAAACAAAGCTTCTCTCAAAATAAGCTCTTTTCAACTATGTATGAATATTTTAGACCCTTGCTTAAGGCGAAATGCGCCAAAAATTGGAATAATACGTCCTGAAAACTGGGTAAATAATAGGATTTCTGCAATGTACGATATTATATGGGGCTATAGCGCTAAATCCTGACAGCGATTTAATCAACTCGATCACACTTGACATATCTATCAATATACTTCTTGTGCAAGATTTGAAGGGCAAATCAGAGAAAATCTGGCTCTGGGGAGTGGCCATAAAAGTGCCGAATATTGGGCGTAAGGATTAAGAGGTTAGGCTTTAAGGTTAGGTGGCAGGCCCGATGTGAGCCTTGATACACTTAGACTATGTCAGATCGCATTGTGATAGCCAACTGAGTCTAGCCCGGATTCCATGTTAAGACTCACATGCAAGGGACCTCCTTTTTTAAAGGCCGAGTCCGAAGGGCGTTCCACAATTGGCACGCTGAAACTCACTTAGAGAAGCTTTAAAACCTCAGAAAACTGTCAGCCAGCACTTAATGAGGTGGGATAAATACCAAACGCTGAAAAACTTTTGGTGTTCGGGTCGAAAAGCAGGCATCGACGGCCACGACTTGTGTATAGCATGGCGGGCATGATAAACCAATTCACCACGGTGGGGGCTATAATCTAAATCTGAACCGATTTCCAATTATACTCCGGCATGCGTAATTATAATGTTAAATTATGGGCTACCTGTAGTAAAATTTCAAGTAAAATCGGAGTATAACTGTGGTCCTCGGCCAGTGCAAATTTATTTCCGAGGGCCATGTAAATGTAAATCGACATAGATATCAAGCAGATACTGCAAACCGGTATGGATTTATTTCTACCGCAAAATACCTGTTGTCGAAGGGAGTTGATAAAAATGCATACTGAGTACTCATTCTACTCAATATAAAAGCCATATGTCAACACCCTCTCAAAATTAAGATCAAAACAAACTTACATATGCATTAATTAAACTGCGTACGATGGGCAACAGCGTTAAGCTCGACACTGTGCTTCTCAGCCATGCAATAGCTAACAAATGCAGAGAGAGTGAAGATAATCCCTGACTATGGGAACGACGGCACATCAGTGCTTGCCGAGGGCCCAGCCGGGCTAGTGAAAGAATAGTGAGTAAGACGATTTGGAAGCAAGTGGAGTAGATTGAAGTAAAATTGAAGTAGCGGTACATTTTTTGAAAAACCAAACAAATTACGAATTACCAGTTTTATTTACCCTCCACACCAATACGGGATGAGGGTATAATTTACACTTTTGTCATTCCGTTTGTAACACATCGAAAATATTGGCTCTAAGACGCCCATGAAAAGTATACTATATATCTGGGTCGTGGTGAAAATTCTGATCGGATCTGAGGCACCGGTCCGTCTGATCGGCCGTCCGTCTGTGTTGAAATCGACGCTAACTGTTCCGATGGAACGAAAAGAAGCTATGTCGATGAAACTTTGGCAGACAGTCAGGTTGTTATTGATGTAGGTCGGATGGTTCTTTGCCAAAATGGCCGCCGATATCGGTCCCGCCTTTTACGTATAGGCCTGCCAATATAAACGGAACCCCTCAAAATTTTGGGGGGGGCTGCAGGGAACTCTAAGCAGAAAGCAAATTTCATCGCCGATCGCCAGCCGAAATTGGTACATGGTATTCAGCAATACGTGATCCTCTAACAAGCCCATCGCAAAAATTTGTCCAAACATCGAGTCCATAATTATAATAGTAGCCCCGATATAAACTGATCCCCCGAATTTTAGTTTGCGGAGCCTCTAAAGAGAACAAAATTTCAATCCGATACTGGGCCTGAACATTTGTACATGGTGTAAAGTATATGGTCTCTAAAACTATGCAAAAAATTGATCCCAATCGCGGTTAATAATTCATGCTTAAAACCGCTATGTTCATCGTAATTAAGGGAATAGAAAACAATTAGGTAATATGGGCGGGAACTTTCTTAAAAATTTTGAAGCAGAACAAAAAAAGTGAAAGCAACACTTTTGAAGAAGAGTGACGAAAGTAAATTTGTGAAAATGAAGCAAAAATACTCTGCGATTGAAAGTCGGTAGCGGGCAGCACTGGAAGCACATAATAACAATACAATAGCAAGAACAGCGTTACGATGAGTAAAGCAATGAGGTGTTGTTTTTTTCTATGGTGTGTAATCAAGCGGCTGCATTTCAAGAAAAAATCGTCACTTTTTTCAGCAGAAAATAATCAGCACTTTACATTTCAAACAATTACGCGCAATGCGTAAAATATATGTACATGACGGTATGTTATATTATCAGCTATCTGTTTTACATTATTGGTTGGTGTCTTGACCGAAGTGTTGCACGTATATAGGATGTCGTATGGATCTGATTGTTACACATGGTTTTATTTTCATTCGATTAATTTAAATAAATAAATTATTTGAAGTTTTCAAGTACAAATATGTATACTAGGAATGTAGCAAAAGGACACATAAAATAACCAATCATCATGTGGATGATTTCAACATTACATAAAACCTGATTTTTTTGAATAAAAAAAAAAAAAAAAAAAAAAAAAAACAAAAAGCGTATTTATTTCATAATAAAAAAACGACAAAAAGTAAATATTCATGTTCAATAAATAAACACAACCCACATCACTTTTGGATAAAAATAAAATAGAGCATCAGGCTAGTATATTCTAAATAAATACAATAAAAATTATTTTCATTAAACAAAAATCGCAGTATTTTCTAATAAACAAATTCTGTCATGTCATTGTTCATTTTTTAATTTCTACACACCGTTCCCCCGTGTGGCCCGGTGGGACGGAGCTGCTGCGGGGGCCAAGAAATTATCGAGGACCCAACACACCGATTTTTCTCAAATTAAGCACTTAATTGAATTTGGAAACCGGGGATTCATATTAATATGTTAATTGATTCAATTAATTATTTAATTCAGATCCCCGAGAATCAGAAAAACCAAGTTAAAAAAATGATTGATATTTGTCTACGTTTTTTCCAAAATTAAAATATTAAAATTGATTCAATTCAATTGTTAAATACTCAATTCGGAAATAATTTTCTAATGTACACAATCGTATTGGAAATTCTTTCCGTCATTTCCATCACAAAAGGGATTGGAATAATCAATGTTGTAGATGGAAACGGAAAAGATTTCATCCGGTTTTGTATGATTGAAAAAACTTATTTTCCGAATTGATGTAACCAAATTTGATTGAATCAGATTTAGATATTTTAATTCGGAAAACGTACAATAAGTCAATCATGCTTTTTTAATTCGGTTTTTATTCGATTTGACTTAAAGTAATTAATTGAATCAATTAAGCACCAATATTTTAATTGAATTCGCGTTCTCCAATACTTCAATTAAGTGCTTTGGAATTGAAGAAAATGTGTGTGATAAATTTTTGTGTGTAGTAACTAAGAAATGAACATGAACAGATGTTTTTTTAGAAATGATCAAATTTTTTTTTAATGAGAAAATAATTTTAATGTTATTTAATGTAGAATATAAATAGCTAATGCTTATTTATTTTTATCTCAAAATTGATGTTGTTGTGTTATTTTATTTGAATCATGAAATACTTCACTTTTGGTTTTTTTTATTTATGAATAAATGACTTTTGTTTTTTTTTTTTTGTTTCTTGGTTTTATTTTTTTTTTTTTATCAAAAAAAATGAGTCTTTATGTTAAGATTCGTTAAAAGTCATCAATGATTTATTGGGGTTGATTTTATGTTCTTTGCTATTTAGTATAAATAATTTGTATTTGAAACTTCAAAATATTTTAATTTTATTTTAATTGTAAACATTGAAAATGTTTGAAATTGATATTGAATGCGCAAGTCGTTAAATATGCAATCCTCTATTTTTTGTATCTCATACCTGACATCTCCTACTACTATTAGGTATTATGTTGCAGAACCACGTGTTGGGGCCAATGATCCAACATGTAAATAATGTAAACAAATAGCTGATATATACATACGTAGTGTACAATATTTTACATTGCCCGATCTTTTTGAAATGTAAAATGCTGATATATTTCTTCTTCTGATAAAATAGTGACGATTTTCTGTAGAAATGGCACCCCTGATTACAACCAATAAGAAAAAAAAACCCTCAATTGCTTTAACTCCACGGTAGCTGTTCTGCTATTGTATGGTATATGTGTCGCAGTCTGGCCGCTACGAGCTTCAATCGAAAGTATTGTCTGCTTCATTTTCAACAACAAGTTTTACTTGCGTCACTCCCTTCCTTCCAAAAGTTTGCTTGCACTGTTTTTGTTCTGGCTTGAAATTTTAAAAAAGGTTCCCCCATGATTACCTAATTGGTTTTTCCCTATTCCGTTTAATTACGAATGAACATAGCGGTTTTAATCAATTGAATTATTTAACCCGATAGGTGGAATCAATTTCTAGGGCATAGTGTGTTAGAGGGTACCATACTGTCTTCCAGCACCAATGTACCATTTCAGCCAGATGCGGATGAAATTTTGGTTCTCTTCAGAGGCTCCGCAAAACTAAATCGGGGGATCAGTTTATATGGGGACTATATATAATTATGGACCCGATGTGGACCAATTTGCATGTTATGTTAGAAAGATCAATATGCCTAGAAACATGTACCAAATTCGGCTGATCGGAATGAAATTTGCTTCTCTTAGAGTCGCCGCAAGCCAAATTTGAGGCGGTCGCGTTTATATGGAGGCTATCACGTAAAGAAGGGGACCGGATATGGCCCATTTGCAAAACATCTCGACCTACATCAATAACAAACTACTTGTGGCCAAGTTTCAAGTCGAGTAGCTTCTTTCGTTGCGGCAAGTTTGGCGTGATTTCACAGACGGACGGATAGACGGACTCGCATCAGATCCGACTCAGAATTCAACTCACGAGCCAGAATTAAATATATATCGTTTATGGGGTCTTTAGGAGCAATATGTTCGATGTGTTACAAACGGAAATGGACAAAGTTAATAATACCCTTCATCCTAATAGGTGGAGGGTATAATAAATGAATTTAATTGTTTTGTTTTCAAAATGGGTAACGCTACTTCGGAGGGTGGTTATATTCATCTATCCACTTCTTTCCAAAATAATTCTACTGTTATACTCAAGTTCTTTTCACTAGCGCAGCACTGATGTGTTCCCATATCAGTGCATATCTTCACGTCTCTCTATTGTTAGGCTATTCATGGTGAGAACAATGGTGTCCAGCTTAAACTGTTGCTACATCGTACGAGTTAAAATTAATTGCAATTGTAAGTGTGTTTTATCTAATTAGTGGAGAAGGTGTTGAATAATGGCTATTATATGAGTAGGACTGAGTATACAGTATTGCATGTTTGTATCAAATACTCCCTTCCGAACACAGTATTTTGGGTAGATATAAATCCATAAAGCCGCGGATTTTGAGTTCTCTGAATATCTATGGTTCGATATACATTACATGCCCTCCGGAAATAACATTTGCTGCGAGACCACAGGTTATAGCTCCGATTTTAACTAATTGAAAATTTTACACAGGTAGCGATAATTAACATTATAGACTACGGATAGCCGAAGTAATAATTGAAGATCGGTTCAGCATTTAGATATAGCCCCCACCGTGGTGCGCAATGTGAGCTGGATGGCATACACGTCGTGGTTGATCTGTTGCAATTTCTCAGCGTTTGGACTTATCCCCACCTCATTTAATGGCTCGGTATGAACATTTCTGAAGGTTTTTAAATAGCTTCTCTAAGTGGTTTCGACTGCTAATGTCGGAACGCCCCTTCGGGAACTCGGCTTTAAAAAGGGAGGTCGCGCTTGTCTCATTGGAGCTCGTAACATGGGAATCGGGCAGCATCTCAGTGGTATCACAGATGGACGTGAAATATGTCTAAGTGTAGTCAAGGCTCTACATCGGGCTGCCACTAACCTAACCTAACCTGCGTTAATCTTACGCCAATATGCACTTTTATCGGCTCCAGAAAGCAGACTTTTTTCTCTGATTTGCGTTCAAATTTTTGCACAAGAAGTATATTTGGATAGTATCGTCAAGTGTGTCGAGTTGATTGTAATCAAGTTCAAGATTTAGGTATAGCCGCCCATAACTAAACGTAACATTTGCATGAAATCATTATTTACCCGAGTTAAGTGACGTTTGAATGTCCAAGTTTATGGCGGGCAAAATTTGGCTAAGCGAACGGGTCTAAAATATCATACCATTAGTTGAAAAGATGTTTTGAGAGAGCTCTTGTGTTCTATGCCAATTTGAAAAGAACAAAAAATTCGAAACTTTGAAAAGCTTTTGGGACGTGGAACATTTTTTTTCCAAAATTCCGAATTTTTAATTAAAAATCTAAAAATATGAAATGAAATTAATGAAACATTTGTAACTAGATTGTGATAGTCAGTACAATGTTTTCTAGATTTTTGGCAAGGGAAAATTGTTTTACAGAATATATGAATGAATATACGCATTCCCAAAAATTGGTATCTGAAAAATCCCCAAGAGTGGGACACTAGGTTGGTAAAACGTTATTCTTTTGTAGATTTGCAATATTCTCAGCTGTTTACTGGTGGATGATGAAAGCCTTTTACAGTTAGTTAGTGGAGCACATAATGGGCTTTTTGGAATAAGAGAATCGATTACCAATCGGCGCTTTGCCCAAAGGAGAATTTTTGAAAAACATTTTTTTTGGTTCTTTGAAATTATTGCCGATTTTTGGAGGAGAAGAACATCATGATACACACGGTATGACAAAAGACGATTTTTCAGATAGTGTTTGGGCTGAATAACAATTTAGGTGTTCTTGGAACACAGAATTTTTTAAAAACACAAATTAATTTGTTTTTGACGTGCAAGCCAAAATATAATGTTCATAAAACTAGCATAACATGTTGGGCGACATTATATGTTAGCTTTGTGGTGTGTTTAATAATGTTACGGAGACCATATTATCTTTGGCAGAAAATGTTGTGTAAAAAATATGCTTGGATCGGGCAAAACATATAGTTAATTTAGAAATAGTCTATAAAGCGATAAAAGTGATGTGGTTTTAGTTAGCTTGGAGCGATATTAATCACAGGAGCGATATTATATATTATATATGGTTTGGTGGGTGGGTAGGTTGGCGTTGAAATATGTGACAGAAAATTGACAGTTGTTTCATTTTTCGCATTGGGCAAGCGTTTATCTGCCTACTGGTCCTTTCTGATCCGCTTACAAAAACTGTCGTGAGTCCGCTGTCGAATCCCCGTCGGCAGAAAAGGTAAAAAGATGTAATTAAGTAAAAAAATATTGAATAATTTCTGTGCTTACAATGTTTGGTAAAAGGGTGAAGAATTGTGTCGTAAGACAGCGGACCTTGAATAAAAACGTTTTTGTTTTTTAACAAAAAAACGGCATGAAAAGTTACTGCAAAAATATGCTCATCGTGCTCTTTATGCTTGAAAAGCCGTTCATTGTGGTCCCGATGGACATTTTACTTTTTGGAAGGATAATTGTCATTATAAATGTTGAACCGCGGCTTGCGTCATTAGTGGTCCATTCCGTCGGAAAGTCCAGATTTTGGGCAACTTTGTATTCGAGACATGTTCGCCGGAATAAGCCCGAATTTCTTCGGGAAATGTTTCTTCACCAAAGCTGGAATAGTTGCTGCTGCATTTCTGTAGACTTTAGACTTGCACGTACGCCACAAAAATGGAGTCACTAAGGCGTCCAAATCGCATGAATCTGGTGGCCAATTACCGGTCCACTTTCCTTGAGAGTGAATTGGTTTCCTCCGAAGTCTTCCGCCTCCAAATGGCCATACGAGATCCGCGAAGCTCGTGTGGCATGGTAGCGGGCAATCTTGGTTCGAAACCACAATGTACCAACCAAGTTCAGTTTCTTGCCGAATTTTTGGCAACAAAAGTTTGTTTAGCATCTGTGAACGATTAGCGAAATCGCCCAATTCACGTAACGTTGCGTCCAAAACAGCATCTTTGAAAAAAATAGCGGTCCAAGAATGATTGCCACCAGCGTACAAGACCGACACCAACAGTGCATTGGTTGTCGGGAATGCACTGGGCAAGTGTCTTGGACACGGCTTCGTGGGTGCTCGTTAACTCCAGAATGCGGGCAATTTTGCTTATTTACGCAAAAAAAAAAGCAATTTGGAACCACTGTGCGACGTCGAAAAGCGTTTTATGGTTAAAAAAAAATTAACCAATCTGTTGAAAATATTATTCAAGTAATCTAAATTCAACAGTGTAATAAATTCAAAATTGTTATCATATATATGCGCATCTACCAAATCTTTTATTGGAAAAAAACGGAATTTCGTCACTATATTCCAATATAGTGAACATAGTGAAGCCCTTCCTACTAAGCATTCGTAATTTGTATTTTTTAAGTTTCAACATTGTTTTATTTTGGTTTTGCGTTGCATTTTTATTCCGATTGACATGTACATAATTTCAAAAGAACAACAAAAACATAAAACAATTGTATGTAACATCTGGTACGCATTGATGTTTGTCTTTTAGCCACCAATGCAAGAACAGTAACAGAATCTATGAATTCTGTGATTAACCCTTCAATAGATGTGATACAAAAACGCCAACCTCCTTCACCGCCACCACGTCAACCAAAAACTTGCAATCCTGGTAATAAATTCAAAATAGGGCGAACAGCCAATAAATCCAAATACAATCATCAACGCCATAGCACTGCACATCTAAAGTGCAATGGCTTAAAGGACACAGCAGCAGCAGTAGCGGGTGTGGAGGAAGTTAACATTGTTCTTTCCAAAGCACAAAACAACTCCTTGAAGTGTAATAAAAATGAGCCCACCAGCAGCAGCAACACCAGCACCATCCCCACCACAACCGGTAACAACACAACGGCATCCCAGCTATGTCACCTAAGTCTGCAAACGGGAGATTTGTCCTCAGAGCTGACTGTAAAATGAACGAAGAATATCTACTACACATAATGGAACGTTACTATAAGGAGCCAATTTCCAAATGCATAAGTACTGTGTGTATATTTTTTTAGAAATTCTCGAACAGGAACAATTCAGAAACTGTATAACAAACAAATAAAACAAGTGTGACATTATTTATAAAAAAAAAGAAACAAAAATGAACATTTTCTCTGTCTGTGACTGTACTGTACGCCTATATTATATATACTAATAATAATTATTATTAAATGTATTTGTATGTGTTGTTAGTTTTTACCAAGAAACAAAAAACCCCAAAAGGAATAAACAAATAAACTAAATTATTAAGAATATTTTGGACGTTAGTACCCGCATTCAATCTAAAAAGTTAAGAAGAATAATATTATAAAACTAAACACAAATGGTAATGATATTATATATAAATAATCCTAGAAATACAAAATTAATACATTTACATCAATATATATATACACACACACACCCATACACACATACATCCATTCTGACACAAAGAGAACTAGAAATAGTTAACGAGAATCGAATAATCTGATAACGAAAGATTGCAGATTGAATGAAACAAATGAAAATTGTTAAATGTTGTAACGCAACCGTCTTTTTCTACTATATTGGAAAATAAATCTATGAAATTTAATTATATAAAAAAAGAAACAAAACTTAATAATAAATACAAAAAAACAAAATAGAGAAGAATACACAAAAAAGGATACTGAATAATTTTTGTAGTTGATATTAGTGTTAACAAAAAGAAAATAAACAAATACAAAACAAAATGTAATATGCCTCCCAAGGACAAACAAAACAAAACAAAAAATCTCTCAACTCAATGAACAAATCAAGACATTTATATATAAAAACAAAAAAACAGAAAACTCCTCTCTCAAAAGGAAATCTACAAGAATTGAAAATTATAAAAACAGAAATATGGACATGTTTACTATTGTATTTGTAAAGATGTGTATGTAGATGTTATAGATATTTATTATTATATTATACATATATATGATTATTATAAGTAGATATTATTATAATTGAAAAAGAAAAACAAAGAGAAACAAGAACAACAAACGGCAAAAAAAACTGTACTGTACTGTTTCTTAAAAGTATGGAATGAAATATATCGATTAAATAGTTACAGACTTTGTATTCTATATAGTAGCTTCAGGGGAGCAAAAAAGGGCCTTTTCGGAATTGCAGCATTGCACCGCATGTACAGCGTCACAGCGCGATCATCAGACGGTATTGCTTTCAAAACAAAATGAAAACAATCAACATCTACAGTCAAAAAAAAAAGTTGTACACCTATTAATTTGAAATAAATTGTGAAACGACAAGAATAATACGAACTGAATATATATGTATTATACCTTAAATTAAAGCAAGAGATCCGGGCTACAATGTAGAAAGAAAATTAATTCAGATTAGGGAAATAAAAACAAAACAAAAACAAAAAAGGGTTAATTTCACTTGGCCACTTGTACACTAAAAATAAATAAAAATTATTGGTTTAAACGCTAAATATTACAAATTTTTAATATTTTGTATGATAGCCCTTAGTGTTTTCTACTGCCTAGAGTCTATTTGGCATTGAGTGGGTTAGGGTTTTCGTCAAACCTACACTCAAAAAAAAAAAAGTTGACTTGGATTCAAAGATGTTGACCTTCCCTTAAGGATTTTAGTATTGATTCCGAACTAAAGATGCGGGTTCTTTAAAATAATGCAATTTTTTAGCGACCTGGCTTTAAATCTAAGACCAATAAAATTAAAATTAGGATACAGATCTCATTTATCAAATTGTCATTCTCTTTCGCCTTTATAAATGGTTATTCAT
>PGFW01042326.1:23795-41085 GCA_003123925.1 Haematobia irritans | reverse complement strand
CATATAGAAATAAAATTTTGACAAAATTTTCGTATAGAAATAAAAATTTGAGAAAATTTTATATAGAAATAAAATCAATTGTTCAATAATAAATTAATTGGGGTGATGTACAAGGAAAAAACTCTGGTCGACATCAAATATTGAAAAATTGAATTAACATATATGTTCTAAGATATTGCCATCAGTATTTGGTCTAATAAACAATTGGTGATGTGCGAATCCCACGAGGGTATGGAAATTTTTGAAACAGCCGTCAGTTTGGACTGTTTTACGCATTTTTAAAAAAAAAAAACAATAACATATAACAATAAATACGCCAAGTTAATTACAAATGTAAAAAGTACCTTCCTAATATCTATTTGTTCAATTATTTTGTTTTTGATGACTTCATATATAAAAGAAACTATGAAGTCAAATAGAAAAAAACAATTCGGAAAAATCTTTACTATGCAAAACATTTTTAGCTTCTTTTTCCATCATTAAGACTTCCGTTTCAAAAATGTCTTCTCATTGCATAATGCTTTCAAATTTGAAAAGGGTATTTCCTAGTGAAAATTACATCCTCATAGCTTTAATGGCCAATTATAGAGTAATCGTTGTATTACAAAAAAAAGCACATGGGTTTCATTTTGACAGCCAAAGAAAATCGCACACAGATTATAAATCTTTTACGAAAACCTAAAACACATTTCGCTTTTAATTAAATTGTATCAAAAACCAAAAAAAAAAAATATTGTAATCACGACTCGGTAGACTTGCATTATTTAGCTTAAATTTCAATGCGTGTAAACTCTACTTCAACCAGAGGCAACACCTTAAGGAAATTGATAAATTTTTCAAAGTATCTGTCAAATTGTCTTTTACTGGGCATGGAAAAAAATGCGTTTCATGCTACATGTGTGATTTTGGTGTTAATAGACTATACTACATAGCTCATAAGCGGAAAATATTGTTCTATATATGTGGTAGCGTGTGTTTAGAAAGGAAACCGGTCGTTGAATGAATCAATGAATTGTCTAATCTAAAAGATTTGCAGGCTACAAACTAGAATGTATGTGGTGCGTAAAGCTTAATAGTTCAGGTATTTAGGATTTTGACAGTAAATGTTAGTGGGTCATAGAGGAATTATAGTTAAAAGGATATGTGTTTAAAGTTTAAACAGCGTGTGATAAATATGTGAACATACATTTATTGATTCAAGTTCGTCACGCAAATGAGAATAATATGAAACTCGAGTTTCTAGTGGGATAAGTGTATACCATATTTCTTAGCAAAGAAATGCGATGTTGTTTTAAATATTTAAGATAATTCCTAAATTTGTATATACGACATTAATTGGTTAATTATTTTTTTAAGTTTGTGTCTTGAGTCTGTCGTGTTTCCTCGTCATAACAATTGCGATACGATTTTAGAGGTTACAAAGATATTATTTTTTTAAGTTTGTGTCTTGAGTTTTCGTGTTTCCTCCGTCATAACAATTGCGGTAACGAATAAAGAATGTAGAATCAAAAAAAAATCGCTTCTGTAACATATACCCCAAACACATTTTGCTTCAAGCATATATATTTTCAGGATTGGGTTGCAAACAAAATATTGTTTGTATTGTTCAAACATATTATGTTTCACCTTAGGGCATACACTGGTAGTAAAAAAATTTAATTAAATTTTCTTTGTGTGGATATATTTTTAAGGCGCCAATTGGTTACTTCCATTATTTTACTTGCAGCATATTCTCTAGGTCTCTCTTTCTAAACACATATATGTTTATAGGCTATTTCTAAATTAATATATGATTGCATCTAAGCATATTATATTTACAAACATTTTATGTCCCAAACATAATATGTTCTAACATATTAACATATATGTCCCAAACATGTTATGCTAGTTATATGCTTGCACTCAAAAATGTTGTGTTAAAAAATTTGAGTTCCAAACATGTAATTTTTACACTCAAATATAGGAAAAACAGTCTTTTTCGTCCGTGAACCCGAGTAAAAATTTAAAGATTAAATTAGATCTGAGCAGATCCGAAAATTGCTAAGATATGATTATATCTAATTGCTATAGAATTAGAAGGATTTCATGTTCTCTTTAGAGTTTTAGAACTTGAGATATCTCAAATTAAAGAGTGGATAAATTTTTTTGAAATAAAATATTACAAGTATTTGGACTTGGTATTTCTCAACTGACTGGTCTGTTCAAAATTTAACAAGATTCTCCTAAAGACACAAGTTTTCTCATCCTTTTATCAAATGAATAAAATCATCAAGGACTACATTTTTACATGGTTTCTTTAGATATATATCGCTTTCTTCCTTTATTAACAAATCATTTTCAAGAGTGGTTACTAAGGGCGTTTTCGATTCGCAAAAAATATTGTTGCCTTGGTGTTACACTATTTTTTCCCTAATTGACATTTCGGCAAATGATAGTGTAATTCTAAAGTTATTATTAATGTTATAATATTGTGAGGTATACAAGTATCCAAAATCTATGACAGTGGTCCTTGATATCTTGCAATCAATTTCGAGAACGTTGCACCTTTTTTCCCATCGAATCGCCATAGTAAACTCTGAGAAGGGTGTCAGATCCAGATACGAATTTAGCTCTTTCTCCCTTGTTCAAATTATAAAAGTTTGTCGCTTAAATCTTTTGTTTCTCTTCATGGTAAATTTATAGACATTACTTTTGAGACATGATATTGTGATATGAGACTAAATCCGATAGTTTTCGATTGCTAAATTGATAAAAATACTGTTTGCAAATAGGGTATTTGATTTTTGTTGGTAGTTTTCTCAAAAGGAAGACCTACAGGTCTTTCCTGGCATTCGGCAGGTGTTCCCTTGAATTGAGGAAAATGCATACGGACCTGTGTTTACACATTTTCTCCCAATTAATGATTAATGTTAAACGCAAGTATTTGTTATTACCTCTTTTATAAAAAAAGCAAACAAACAAGTGAAAACTAACCCACCCGGTATAGTGTATTTCGTAAACAACTACACTTGATGTATTAGCATATTTGATTAATTTCTGGATATAAACAGAGGTAATAACAAATACTTGCGTTTAACATTAATCATTATTGGGAGAAAATGTGTAAACACAGGTCCGTATGCATTTTCCTCAATTCAAGGGAACACCTGCCGAATGCCAGGAAAGACCTGTAGGTCTTCCTTTTGAGAAAACTACCAACAAAAATCAAATACCCTATTGCAAACAGTATTTTTATCAATTTAGCAATCGAAAACTATCGGATTTAGTCTCATATCACAATATCATGTCTCAAAAGTAATGTCTATAATTTACCATGAAGAGAAACAAAAAGATTTAAGCGACAAACTTTTATAATTTGAACAAGGGAGAAAGAGCTAAATTCGTATCTGGATCTGACACCCTTCTCAGAGTTTACTTATGGCGATTTCGATTGGGAAAAAAGGTGCAACGTTCTCGAAATTGATTGCAAGATATCAAGGACACTGTCATAGATTTTGGATACTTTATACCTCACAATATTATAAATTAATAATAACTTTAGAATTACACTATCATTTGCCGAAATGTCAATTAGGGAATAATAGTGTAACACCAAGGCAACATATTTTTTGCGAATCGAAAACGCCCTTAGTAACCACTATTGAAAATGATTTGTTAATAAAGGGAGAAAGCGATATATATCTAAAGAAACCATGTAAAAATGTAGTCCTTGATGATTTTATTCATTTGATAAAAGGATGAGAAAACTTGTGTCTTTAGGAGAATCTTGTTAAATTTTGAACAGACCAGTCAGCTTGAGAAAATACAAGTCCAAATACTTGTAATATTTTATTTCAAAAAAATTTATCCACTCTTTAATTTGAGATATCTCAAATTCTAAAACTCTAATGAGAACATGAAATCCTTCTAATTCTATAGCAATTAGATATAATCATATCTTAGCAATTTTCGGATCTGCTCAGATCTGATTAGATCTTTAAATTTTTACTCGGGTCACGGACGAAAAAGACTGTTTTTCCTATATTTGAGTGTAAAAATTACATGTTTGGAACTCAAATTTTTTTAACAAACACATTTTGAGTGCAAGCATATAACTAGCATAACTGTTGTGGGACATAATATGTTAATATTAGAACATATTATGTTTGGGACATAAAATGTTTGTAAATATAAATATGCGTAATGCAATCATATATTAATTTAGAAATGCCTGTATAAACATATATGGTTTTAGAAAGAGAGACCTAGAGAATATGCTGCAAGTAAAATAATGGAAGAACCAATTGGCGCCTTAAAAAATATATCCACACAAAGAAAATTTATATTTAAAAATTTTTTAACATTACCATGTATGCCTAGAGGTGAAAACATAATATGTTGAAACAATACAAACAATTATTTTGTTTGCAATCCTGAAATCCTGAAAATATATATGCTTGAAGCAAAATGTGTTTGGGTATTATGTTACAGAAGCGATTTTTTTTGATTCTACAATTCTTTTCGTTATCTCGGCAAATTGTTATGACGGAGGAAACACGAAAGACTCAAGACACAAACTTTAAAAAAATAATATCACTTTGTAACCTCTAAATTCGTATCGCAATTGTTATGACGAGGAAACACGACAGACTCAAGACACAAACTTAAAAAAATAATGTAACCATTAATTCGTATATACAGAAATTTCAGGAATTTATCTTAAATATGTTAAAACACAAATCGCATTTCTTTGCTAAGAAATATGTTAATACACTTATCCCACTAGAAACTCGAGTTTCATATTATTCTCATTTGCGTGACGAACTTGAATCAATAAATGTATGTTCAACGATATTTATCAAACGCTGTTGTAAACTTAAACACATTATCCTTTTAACTATAATTCCTCTAATGACCACTAACATTTACTGTCAAAAATCTAAATACTCTGAACTATTAAGCTTTACCGCACATTCTAGTTTGTAGCCTGCAATCTTCTTAGATTAGACAATTCATTGATTCATTCAACGACCGGTTTCCTTTCTAAAACACACGCGCTACCACATAATAGAACAATATTTTCCGGCTTATGAGCTATGTAGTATAGTCTATTTAACACCAAAATCACACAATGTAGCATGAAACGCATTTTTTCCATGCCCAGTAAAAGACATTTGACAGATACTTCTGAAAAATTTATCAAATTGTCCTTAAAGAAAAAAAAGGAAAAGGAAAAAAAAAGAAAGATAAAAAAAATAAAAAAAGAAAAAAAGGGAGAAAAAGCAGAGAATAAAAAGAAAAAAGGGGAAGAGAGAGAAGAAAAATAAAGCAAAGAAAAAGTAAAAAGAAAAAAGAGAAAAATAGAAGTAGAAAAAGCCCGTAAGATTTAAGCAAAGAAGCGAAGGGAAGTAAAAAAGAGAAAGTAAGGAGGAAAAAAAAGAAGAAGAGAAAAGGGAAGAAAAGAAAAAAAAAGGGAGAAAAAAGAAGAAAAAGAAGGAAAGAAACGGAAAAAAAAAGATCAGAAAGGGAAAATAAAAAGAAGCGGAAGAAGAAAAGGAGGGAAAGAAACAAAGAACAAAAAGAAGAATAAAAGAAATAAAAAAGAAAAGAAAAAGAAAGAAGAAAAAGAAGAAAAAGTAAAAAAGGGCAAGGAAGAAGAAAAAAAGAAGGGTAAAGAAAAAAAAGAATAAAATAAAAAAAAAAAAAGAAAAGGGTGTTGCCTCTGGCTGAAGTAGATAGTTTAACACCATTGAAATTTAAAGCTAAATAATGCAGTCTACCGAGTCCGTGATTACAAATATTTTTTTTTGCTTTTGCGCTTTTTGATACAATTTAATAAAAGCGAAAAATTGTGTTTTAGGTTTTCGTTAAAGATTTATAATCTGTGTGCGATTTTCTTTGGCTGTCAAAATTGAAACCCATGGTGCTTTTATTTTTGTATATATCAAGCAACGATTACTCCTATAATTGGCCAATTAAAAGCCTATGGAGGATTAATTTCTTATTAGAAAAACATTAAACGAAATGTAATTTTCGACATATGATATATATTTTCTTTAAAATTTAATGCTTTATGGCACATATAAAAAGATTATAATTTTTAAACATTAATATCGATTGCGTATTCGGCTAGCATAGTATTTATATCGTCATGCATCAACAATCACTACGCATATATCAACGTCAGATCAATATGTTTAATTGTTTATTCAATAATTTAAGGAGCTACCAAATCCCAGAGCGAAAAATATAAATTTTCCAAATTAGAAATTTGAAATGAATTCTTTTCTCTTGCAGGCAACAAGCATCATGACGTACTACTATTTTACTGACATTACAAAATATAACCCAACAAAAATAGTTAATGTGCGCCAAAGACAGTAGTGAAAATGTTCTTTTTTGGATTCAAAGAAGTGTTGTGAAAATGGATGAAATTTAAACATGGGCTTGTCATAGGACGGATGTCACACTATGTTCAACAGGCCGTTGCACTGATTTGCATCAATTTGTTACGGCTGTGACTCGATTTCTGTTTTTGGTGTGAATTTAAAAAATAATTATGATATTTTTGCCCAAATATCATAATTTTTTATAATCTTTTTTATTATTATAATGTATTCTAACAGCTGTTCGAAACGTTTGACCTCAAATATTTTCAAAATTTCGCAATTTTTGAGCTAGCATTTTATTCGACAAAATTAAAAAATTGTATTAATGTATTGTATTAAATTTAAATAAATTTTGAGATTAATTCTTATTCTTGTTTTTAACTGCATTTGAAACAAAAAAAGATAAATTTCCATTTAAAATATGAAAAAAAGCCGAGATAAAAAAATTGATATTAAAGAGACTATTCCTGTAGTTAAAATAAAGAATCATCATTGGCAGGACATTTTTAGAAGTGCTTTAAAGTTGTGAGCCTTTGGAACGAAACAATCATTTCTTTTTTGCTGGGTAATCATCGTTTTAATCAATAACTTAATATGATATATTTATTTTTCGACTAAAATAATATAAAATCAAACGTACCATTGCTTACTGCTAAGAACGATTAACAATTTTGGGAATACTCTCGCAATCCCATATCTCATACTCGCATAGGTCGATTTACCTGAAATGTATAATCTGGAGTACTTTGTATGCACAAAGAGGTTATTTTATGTCAATTGATTCTTTGTTAGAGCGCCCACATCAATTGATGTGCAACATTTAAAGGGCAAATATACTGATTCTAACAGATTTGATTGTTTTTTTTTTTATTTTAAAAGTTTATTAATATATCTACGCACATTATCAACTACTACTCTGTTATTACTAACATTACAAAACTAGTACTAATTTAATAAACTATAGTCATACGCACCAGCGTACTTATATTAAATCATACGCACCATAAGTAATTGATATTTTATTTTGGCTAAAATAATACAACCCCGCCCATTCGTACCATCTGTATCGTAAGGTAGCATAAAGACGATTGAACGTTTACAATATTAGAACCAATTAGACAGCGATTTGCTTGAACTTAGAGTCTGAATTTAACTTGATATCCATAAGGCGATTTTAATATAAGTTCATTGCTTTCTTAAATACTTCATTCATGGGCATTATTTCATGAGGAGCTAAGCAGTCTCATTGCGCAATTTTCAGACCACAGTTGCCCCCATAATTAGCTGTAGAATTCCACAAAAAATTGGTTTTCTGGTAAATTGTATTTTTATGGTATTTCTCTGCACTGGTTTTAATTAGTTGCTTTAAGAAATATTTTTTGCTTTATAGAAATAAATATAAAAATTCTATCAGAAAAAGTTTGCAATTAAAGGCTAATTTTGCAAATTTTCGTAGATAAAATTGACATAGAAAAGTAAATTAAAATTAATAGAAATAAATTGACATAATCTTCATAAAGTATAATGACAATATTTAATAATTAAATTGAAAAAACTTTCTATAGAAAATTAAAGTTTTTGACAAAATTTTCTTAGATAAATTGAAAATTTCTATCAGAATAAATTTGACAATATTTTCACCCCTAAAGAAAAATTTTGACAAAAATTTCATAAAGAAATAAAATTTTTAACAAATTTACTATAGAATAATGTCTACAAAAATTTTCATAACAAAGATTTTCTATTAGAATGATTAAAATAAGTTAAACATTTCTAAAATTTTGTAAAAAACTATAGATAAAATTGAAAATTTCAGATAATTAAATTTTGACAAAATTTTCTACTAGAATAAATTTTGAGAATTATATTTTCTTCATGAGATTAAATTTGCACAAAATGTTTTCTATAGAATTAAAATTTTGAGAAAATTTTTCTTATAGATATAAATTTTGGGACAAAATTTCTCTATAGAAATCAATTGCAAATTTCTACGACATCAAATGTGACAAATTTCTAAAACTAAGACTCTTAATTATAAGGTATTTATTATTAAAAGATTTCTATAAATACATTTATAGACTTTTCTATAAAAAATATTTGAACAAACTTTCCTAAGGAAACATTACAAATTATTCTGAAATAATTTTAATTTTGAAAGTAAAATTTTGACGGAATCTTCAGTATTTGGATTTCTATAGAAATAAATTTTGAGAATTTCGAGAATAAAATCGACAAATAAAGAAATAATGAAGTATTAGACAATACAATTTTTCAATTATATAGAAATAAATTTGAAAGAATTATGTATTCTATAGAAAGTAAAATTTTGACCAAGGAATTTTTTATAGAAATAAAATGACAAATTTTCTATTGATTATTGAGGAATTTATACTTAGAATAAAAATGTCGGACAAAAATTTTCTTAAGAAATAAACATTTGAGAAAATTAATATAAAAATATTCAGAATCTTTTCTATGAAATTAGAATAAAATTTTAGTGAAAACTTTTCTATAGAAATAAAAATTTTGACAAAATTTTCTAATAGGAATAAAATTTTTCAAAAATTTTCATAGAAATAAAATGTTTGACAAAATTTCTATAGAAAATTTAGAAATTTACTTAGACATAAAACTTGAAAAATTCTATTAGAAGTAAAATTTTGACAAAATTTTCTTATAGAAAATAAAAATTTGAGATAAATTTTATAGACAATAAAATCAATTGGTCAATAATAATAATTGGGGTGATGTACAGGAAAAAAACTTTGGTCGACAATCCAATAATTGAAAATTGAATTAACATTATAAATGTCTAATAATTGGCAAATCAGTATTTGGTCTAATAACAAATGGTTGATGTGCGAATCCCACGAGGGTATTGGAGAATTTGAAAACAGCCGTGCAGTTTGACTGTTTTACGCATTTAAAAAAAAAAAAAACAACTAACATATAACCAAATAAATACGCCAAGTAATTACAAACTGTAAAAGTAGCCTTCCTAAATCTATTTTGTTCAATATTTTTGTTTTTTGATGACTTTTCATATAATAGAAAGAAGACTAAGTGAAGTCAAATAGAAAAAACACCAAATTCGGAAAATCTTACTATGCAAAACTTTTAGCTTCTTTTTGCCATCATTAAGACTTACCGTTTCAAAAATGTTTCTTCATTGCATAATGCTTCAAATTTGAGAAAGGGTATTTCCTTAGTAAATTATTACACCTACACACATTTTCCAACTTCCTTTTATAAAAAAATCTTGTTAACAATTTTGCTTTATATTCTGTTTAGGCCATATAAGAAAATGCGAGCGTTAAATCTTTCTAAGATCATAAATCTAAATTGAAAACCAACACATGCGTCTATAATAAATCCACGCTAACCAATTAAAGTCAAATTTAACGCAATTATATAGAATTTTTATTTTTGTTTTTTTTTTTTTTTTTTTTTTTTTTTAATCTCATGGTCAATTAAAAAAGAGTTTCATGTTTCACGTTATATCTAGAAGGTCCTAGAGCCTAAGCTATGATTACTAGAATTGGTAATTTTGAATAATGTGAAAGCCAAGTGCAAAGTCCACGAACCTCATGAACCTGGCTTATTAAAATATTTTTTATTCATTTAACCCCAGACTAGCCGAGCGAAAGAAATGACAACGAAAACAAATAAAGACATGATTTAGTTTTTCCAAAACCAAAACAACAACAAAAAACAGGATAGAAACCAAGAGACGGTCGAAGCGAAATATATTAAAATTGCTAAGAATTAAGTGAGCCCACGCTGTGAGTAACTAATATGGAAAAAATTAAAATAGATTAGGCAATTGACAATTCGTGCTGTGCTGTGCTTTTGCTGAGTGTAGTTTTCATGAAAAAACGAAAAATATTCAGTATATATATTTTCTTCATTTTTTAATAAGTAAACCACTTTAATTTCCATTTGAGCATATTTGGTGTCGCATTTCATTTAGCGCAGTCGGTTAAATGTTTTGCCAGTCGGTCCCTAGGTTTAAAGTTGTTTTATGGTTTCCTATAGCAAAGGCAATATCTGATGCGGAAAAATTACACATAAATTTTTGGCGTAGATTTGCATTTTTGTGGGTTTTTTCAGTTACAACGAAATGGTAGCGAGACTTTATTCGATTTACTTGTAGGTATGTAGGTTCCAGCATTACACTTTCTAATCTCTATGGCGGCTTTGTTTGAATAACTTATAATTTACGCTGGGCTTTTTTTTTCTGCTTAAGCCATCGCCAGTTTGGAGCTTTCGCTTTTAAAAAGACATTTAAACAATTATTGTAATGTAATGTTTGCCCTCTCTCTCGCTCTCTCTTTGTCAATTGGTTTTTTCCTCCTTTTGTTATTCGAAATGACCACGTCCACACTGTGGCGAAGTAAGACATTCGTTAGACGGTTCATTCAAACTACACTCCATCTGCCACATCTTTTCAAAAATTGGCAATTAGACAACTTTGGCGGGCAATGGAATCGGAAAAACATTTCTGTGATCTTCCCATAGGGTCACAAATATCCAAATTTTTGCTTGCAGTTCCCTTGAAGAAATAATAGCGTAACTCAAAAAAAACGTCAAGAAATATTTGCATTTTTGCGTAATCAATTTGCCATTACTTAACACAATAACTTAGGAAGTGAATGGACTACGGTTTTGTTGTTGATAAACACAAATTCTTGTTTTTTTTTTTTGTCTTTATATAAGACAAGGGTCCACAAAGGGACAAATGACATTTTCATAGGTTTGTCATGCATGAACATGAAATATTTTGGAAATAATTAACAACGAATATTTTTCAAATTAAATAAAAAAAGAAACGTCAGTTTGGCAAGTTCAGTGATCGGTAAGCACAAAACGAACGTTCGGCGCATTAGACATTTTTCAAATTTTGCATTAAACACGAACGAAATGTTTAGCTGGAAAGGAAACTACACCAAAAAAAATTTAAAAAAACAGCTCATCCGTTAGAACACAACAAGTATAGCAAGTGATGCCATGGTTAAGGATTAGGTATAATGGCAGGCCCGGTTGTTTTAGGCACAGCTTAGAGCTATTCAGTCCATTTGGCGATACCGAACTTTTCTTTAACAATGAGAGGCTGCCCGATTTCTATTTTTAGCTCAACGGCCAGGGGCACTTGCCTTTTTATAGCCGCGACCGAAACGGCGTTTCTACATTGCGCGGTGAAAAACTCTGGAAATGTTCCACCATTACTAAGAGGGTATTAAGATCCCCACTGCGTTTCGGGTCGAACCCCATGACCCACCACTTGGCCGTAATTATCACGACCAGCTTAAATATACATACACTCTAAAAACCTGTCTGAGGTAGGCGGTGGTTTTCTTAAAGCCTAGGAAAGCCGAATAAAAGGAATCCACAAAGCACATAATAGACTCAGTGGTGGGTCATGGGTTCGACCAAAGCGCAGTGGGGAATTAATACCTTCTTAGTTAATGTTTGGACATTTCAGAACGTGTTTCACGGCGCAATGTGAAACGCCCTTCGCTCGCGGCTGATAAAAAGGAGTCCCCTGCCGTGAGCTAAAAATAGAATGCGGGCAGCTCTCATTGTTAAGAGAAAAAGTTCGGTATCGCAATGGACTGAATAGTCTAAGTGTGCCTAAACAACGGGCTGCCATTATACCTAACCTAACCCAATGGCATCACTTGTATACTTTGCTGTTCTAAAGGAGAGTGTTTTTTAAATTATTTTTGGTGTAGTTTCACGTCCAGCTAAACATTATCGTTCGTGTTTAATGCAAAAATTTGAAAATGTTCTAATGCGCCGGAACGTTCGTGTCTTATCCATCACTTGAATTGCCAAAACTGACGTTTCTTTTTTATTTAATTTGAAAATATTCGTGTTAATATATTCGCAAAATTATTCATGTTCATGCATCGACAAAGCGCGTATGAAAATGTCATTGTCCCCTGTGGACCCTGTCTTTTATATAAAAACAAAAAAAAAACAAGAATTGTGTGTATCAACACAAACCCAGTAGTCCATTCACTTCCTAAGTTATTGTGTTAGTAATGGCAATGATACAAAAATGCATATTTCGTGACGTTTTTGTGTTTGGTACGCTATTATTTCTTCAGGGAATCAAGCAAAAATTTGGCATATTTGTGACCCTAGTGGGAGATAAACAGAAATGTTTTTCTTCCGATTGCCGCCAAGTTTGTCTAAATGCTAACTCAATTTTTGAAATGGTGGCATGGGTGTAGTTTTGAAATGACCTCTAACGAATGTCTTACTTCTCAAGTGTGGGTGGTCATTTTCGATAAAAAAGGAGGAAAAAACCAATTGAGCAAAGAGAGAGAGAGAGGGGCAAAATACATTACAATAATGTTTGAAATGTCTTTAAAGCGAAGTCCAAATCTGGCCGATGGCTTAAGCAGAAAAAAATCCCAGCGTAATATGAAGTTATTCAAACAAAGCGCCATAGAGATTAGACGTTGTATGCTGGAACTAAATACTACGAAGTAATCGAATAAAGTCTCCGTACCATTTCGTTTGTAACTGAAAAAACCCAAAATGCAAATCTAAGCAAAAAAATTTATGTGTAATTTTTGCCGCATCAGATATTGCCTTGCGTAATAGGAAACCATAACAACTCTTAACCTAGGGACCGACTGCAAACATTTAAAAACCGACTGGCTAAAATGAAATGCGACAAACCAAATATGGCTCAATGAAATTAAAGTGGTTTACTTATTAAAAAAATGCCGAAAGAAAAGATATATACTGAATATTTTGTCGTTTTTTCATGAAACTACACTCAGCAAAAGCACAGCACAGGCACGAATTGTCATTGCCTAAATCATTTTAATTTTTCCATATTAGTGTACATCACAGCGTGGGCTCACTTTAATTCTTAGCAATTTTAATAATATTTCGTCGCGTCTTTTGGTTTCTAATCCTGTTTTTGTTGTTGTTTTGTTTTGGGGAAAACTAAATCATAAGTTTTGAAATTTGTTTTCGTGTCATTTCTTTCGCTCGGTAGTCTGGGTAAAATGAACTAAAAAAAAAATAAAAAAAAATAAAAAAAATGATTTAAACTAAGCAGTTCATGAGTCGTGGGCATTTGCACTTGCCTTCAGCATTTTCAAAATTACCCAATTCTAGTTAACATAGCTTAGCCTAGGCCTTCTAGATATAACGTGAAACTATGAAGCTCTTTTTTCAATGACATGAGATTAAAAAAAAAAAAAAAAAAAAAACAAAATAAAATTCTATATAAATTGGCGTAAATTGACTTTAATTGGTAGTCTGGATTATGGTTATAGAGGCGCATGTGGTTGGTTTTTCAATTTAGATTTATGATCTTTAGAAAAGATTACGCTCGAATTTTTATAATGTACAATATAGAAGCAAAATGTTAACAAGTTTTTTATAAGGAAAGTATGAAAATGTGTGTAGGTTGTTATAAGACTAGGAAATACCCTTTTCAAATTTGATAGCATTATGCTAATGAGAAGACATTTTTTGAAAACGGAAGTCTTAATGATGGAAAAAGAAGCTAAAAATGTTTTGCAATAGTACAAAGATTTTTTCCGAAAATGTGTTTTTTTCTATTTGACTTCATAGTTTCTTTTATATAATGAGTCAAATTCAAAAACAAAATAATTGAACAAAATAGATAATTAGGAAGGTAACTTTTTTATTTGTAATTACTTGGCGTATTTTATTGTTTATATGTTATGTTGTTTTTTTTTTTTTTAAAGGCGTAAAACAGTCCAAACTTGACGCTGTTTCATAATTTCCATACCCTCGTGGGATTCGCGACAATCACCATTTTTGTTTATTAGACCAATACTGATTGCCATTATTAAGACAGTAATATGTTAATTCAATTTTCAATTATGATGTCGACCAGAGTTTTTTTCCTTTTGATACAAAATCACCCCAATTATTATTGATTGACAATTTGATTTATTTCTATATTAAAATTTCTCTAAATTTTTATTTCTATAGAAAATTGTTGTCAAAATTTTTTTCTATATAACATTTGTCAAAAATTTTATTTCTATAGAAATTTTGTCAACATTTTATTTCTATAAAGAAAATTTTTCTGAAATTTTATTCCTATAGAAAATTTTGTCAAATTTTTATTTCTATAGAAAATTTTCTCAAAATTTTATTCCTATAGAAAATTATCTCAAATGTTTATTTCTGTAGAAAATTTTGTCAACATTTTGTTTCTACAGAAAATTCCCTCAAAATTTTATTTCTATAGAAAATTTCGTCAAAATTTTACTTCTATAGAAAATTTTTTTAAAATTTTATTTTATAGAAAATTTTGTCAACATTTTATTTCTAATATAAATTTTATATCTATAGAAAATTCCCGTCAAAATTTTCTTCTATAGAAATTTTTGTCAAAATTTTATTTTTATAGAAAATTTTGTCAAAATTTTATTTCTGTAGAACATTTTGTCAAAATTGAATTTCTATAGAAAATTTTGTCAAAGTTTAATGCTATAAAAAATTTTTCTCAAAATTTTATTTCTATAGAAAATATTGTCAAAATTCTAATTCTATAGAAAATTTTCTCAAAATTTTATTTCTATAGAAAATTTTGTCAAAATTTTAATTCTATAGAAAATTTTGTTTACAATTTTAATTCTTATAGAAATTTTGTCAAAATTAATTCTATAGGAAATTTTCTTCTCAAAAATTTTTATTTCTTTGTCAAAAATTTTACTTTTATGGAAAATATTTGTCAAATTCTAACTTCTTCGAATAATTTTGTCCACTTTTCTTCTAATAGAAAGTTTTTCAGTTTTTAATTTGCTATAGAAAATGTCATTTTACATTTAATTTTATTTCTATAGAAAATTGCATTTACATCAAAGATTTACCAATCTACCAACGCAGTAAAAAATCTAGCATTTTTTGTGGAATCTACAAATTAATGGCACTGTGGTTGAAAATTGCAAATGAGACCTGCTAGCTCCTCATGAAATAACGCCATGAATCAAGTATTTAAGAAAAAGCATGAACCTGAATATTAAAATCGCTTTATGGAATATCAAAGTAAATTCAGACTCTAAGTTTCAGCTGAAATCGCTTCTAACTTGGGTTGCTTTAAATTTGTAAACGTTCAATCGTCCTTTATGTAACCATTAACGAATACAAGGTAGAATGATTGAATAATTATTTTAGCCAAAAATAAAATATCAATACTATGGTGCGTATGATTTAATAGTAGTACGCTGGTGCGTATAATAGTTATTAAAATTATTACTAGTTTTTGTAATGTTAGTAATATAAAAGTAGTAGTAATATGATGCGTAGATATTTAATAATACTTTTAAAATAAAAAAAAAAAAACCAATCAACTGTAGAATCAGTATATTTGCTTAAATGTGCAGCTCCAATTATGTGGGCGCTCTACAAAGAATCAAGTTTGACATAACCAACAATAACCTCTTTATGGATACAAAGTAACTCCAAATTATACATTTCAGGTAAATCGACTATGGTAGCTGAGAGTATCCAAAATTGTCTAATCGTTCTAACAGTACAATGGTACGTTATTGATTTATATTATGTTTAGTCGATTAAAATAAAATATCAAATATATATTATTGGTTAAAATCGATGACTACGCGCGCAAAAAAAAAATGGTTGTTGTTCCAAAGGCAACAACTTTAAAAGCAACTTCTAAAAATTCCTGCCGCATGATGTTCTTTATGTTAACTACACAGGATAATACCCCCCCCCCCCCCCCCTCTTTTTAAATTCAATTTTTTATATCTCGCTTTGTTTTCATATTTTTTAATTGGAATTTTAATCTTTGTTTGTTTCAAATGGGTTAAAAACAGAATAAGAATTAATTCAAATTTATTTAAATTTAATACAATACAATTTAATACAATTTATTTAAATTTTGTCGAATAAATCTAGAAAAATTGGCGAATTTTTGAAAATATTTGAGGTCAAACGTTTCAGAGCAAGCGTTAGAAATAGCATTATAAATAATAAAAAATTATAAAAATTAAATATATTCTTGGCAAAATATGATAAATTTGTTTTTTAATTCACACCAAACACAGACCTCAGGGAATATAAATTCGAATCACACGTAACAAATGATGTAAATTTCAGTGGCACGCCGTTTGAAATAGAGTGGACAATCCGTCCTATGACAAGCCCATGTTAAATTCGATCGCAAGTTTTATCACCACTTTTTGATCCAAGAACATTTCAGCTACTTTTTGCGACATATTTTTTTGTGGGTATATTTTGTAATGTTTAGTAAAATATAAGTAGTAGTACATAACGAGATGCCTTGTTGCCCTTGAAGAGCAAGACGAAAAGGGAGATCAAGATTCATTCGCAAAAATTTCTATTGCGAAGAGAGAAATTTATTTTTCCGCTTGATTGTGTATGCTCCTTAATTATTGAATTTTAACAATTAACATATATCTGACGTTATATATGATAGTGATTGTGTGATGCAGAACGATATAATACTATGCTACTCATACGCAATCCGATATTATGGTTACAAAATTATATCTTTTTATGTCAGTAAGCATTCAAAATTTTAAAGAAAATTCACGGTGTATTAAAATGAAATAAAAATATAAATGTCGAAAATTACATGTTTTTAATGTTTTTTCAATAAGAAAATTAATCCTCATAGCTTTAAATGGCCAATTATCAGAGTAATCGTTGTATTACAAAAACAAGCAACATGGTTTTCATTTTGAACAGGCGCAAAGAAAATCGAACACAGATTATAAATCTTTTACAAAACCTAAAAACAACATTGTCGCTTTTAATAAAAATTGTATCATAAACCAAAAAAAAAAAATATTGTAATCAACGACTCGGTAGACTTGGCATTATTTAGCTTAAATTTCAGATGGCGTGTAAACTCTACTTCAACCAGAGGCAACACT
>PGFW01042322.1:9560-28137 GCA_003123925.1 Haematobia irritans | reverse complement strand
TTTCTATAGAAATGTTTGTCAAATTTATTTCTATATTGAAATTAGTAGTTAGTAGTAGATATAATCTCGATCAGATACTGTAATTGCTGTACACATTACTTATTTTTTCAAAATTTTATTTTATAGAAATTTTTGTCAAAATTTTATTTCTATAGCCCATTTTTTGTCAACCATTTTATTTCTAAGAAAATGTTTGTCAAAATTTTATTTCTATAGAAAATTTTTTGTCAAAATTTTTATTTCTATAGAAAATGGTTTGTCAAATTGTTATTTCTATAGAAAATGTCAAAATTTTATTTCTATAGAAATTTTCAGTCAAAATTTTATTTTCTATTAAGAAAATTTTTGTCGAAAATTTTATTTTTATAGAAAATTTTTGTCAAAATTTTATTCTATAGAAAATTGTTTTGTCAAAACTTTATATTCTATAAGAAAAATGTTGTCAAAATTTTAATTTCCTATAGAAAATTTTTGTCAAAATTTTATTTCTATAGAAAATTTTGACAAAATTTTTATTCTATAGAAAATTTTGTCACACATAACCCGAAGCGCTGACTTATTTTTGTCGGGAGTTCGGCTGATCACTAAATTTTGACTCCACGGCGGCTGCTTGACGGCTAAGAGCCAATATAAATTTGTCTATCGCAGGCGTCGGAAACATTATCTATTACAATTTTTGACAAAATTTTCCTTTAAGCCAAATAAAATTTATACAAAATTTTCTGTAGAAATAAAATTTTGAGCATTTTTTATAGAAATAAAATTTTTGATAAGCATTTTCTATTAGAATTAAATTTTGACAAAATTTTCTATAAGAAATAAAGATGTTTGACAAAATATTCTTATAGAAATAATTTGAACGGAAATATTCTATAGAAATTTTGACAGCACTTTTTTATATAGAAATAAAAAGGTTGACAACCATGTACTATAAAAATAAATAATTTGGACAACATTTCTATAGAAATAAAATTTTCAACAAAATTTTCTGTGAAATAAATTTTGACAAAATTTTATAGAAAGAAAAATTTTGATAAAATTTTCTATAGAATTAAAATTTTGACAAAATTTTTCTATAGAAAAAAAATTTTGATAAAATATTCTATAGAAATAAAATTTGGAACAAAATATTCTATAGAAATAACATTATTGACAACGTTTTCTAGAGAAATAAAATGTTGACAATATTCTATAGAAATAAAGGTTGAAAAATATTTTCTGTAGAAATAAAGTTTTTGACAAAATTTTCTAATAGCATATAAAATTTTGTCAACATTTTCTAGTAGCAATAAAATTTTGAGGCAAGTATTTTCTAATAGAAATAAAATATTGACGCAAAGATTTTTATAGAAAATGGAATATTGACAAATTTTTCTATGAGAAATAAAATTTGACAAAATTTTCTTTAGAAATAATTTTTTTTTAATTTTCTATAGAAATAAAATTTTGGCAAAAATTTTCCAATAGAAATAAAATTATGACAAAATTTTGATAAATTTTTCTATAGAAAACTTTGTCGGCATAATATTTCTATAGAAAATTTTATCAAAAATTTGTCATAATTTTATTTCTATTGAAATTTCTGCCAAAATTTTAATGTTCTATAGAAAATTAAAAAAAATTATTTCTAAAAATTTTGTCTAAATTTTATTTCTATAGAAAAATTTGTCATATTCATTTCTATAGAAAATTTGGTCAAATATTTTATTTGCCTATTAGAAAAATCTTGTCAAAATTTTATTGCTATAGAAAATGTTGAACAAAATTTTATTGCTATAGAAAATTTTGTCAAAATTTTATTTCTAGCGAAAATATTTTCAAACCTTCTATTTCTATATGAAATATTTTGTCACATTTTATTTTCTGCTAGAAAAGCGTTGTCAAATGTTATTTTCATAGAATAATTTTGTCCCAAATTTTATTTGTTTTTAAATTTTTTCTATAGAATATTTTATTATCAAAATTTTTTTTCTATAGAAAATTTGTCAAAATTTTAATTCTATAAGAAAATTTTATCAAATTTTTTCTTTCTATAAAATTTTTTGGTCAAAATTTTATTTCTACAGAAAATTTTGTGAAAATTTTATTTCTATAGAAAATGTTGTCCAAATTTTATTTTATAGTACATTTTGTCAACCTTTTATTTCTATATAAAAATGTGTCAAAATTTCTATAGAATATTTCGTCAAAATTTATTTCTATAGAATATTTTGTCAACATTTTATTTCTATAGAAAATTTTGTCAAAATTTTAATTCTATTAGAAAATGTTATCAACATTTTATTTCTTAAAAAATGTCAAAATTTTATTTCTACAAGAAAATTTTGTATAAATTTTATTTGTAAAGAAAAATTTTGTCAAAATTGTAATAGATAATTGTCCGACGCTGGATAGACAAATTTATATTGGTTAGCCGTCAAGCAAGCCGCCGATGGAGTCCAAAAAATTTAGTATCAGCCGAACTGCCGAAAAAAATAAGTCAGCTCGGGTTATTTGACAAATATTTTCTATAGAAAATAATTTTGTCAAAATTTTTCTATTAGAAAAATTTTGTTAAAATATTTTTTCTATAGAAAAAATTTTGCAACATTTTTTGCTATAGAAATAGTTTTTTTGACAAAAAATTTGTTTATAGAATAACAATTTTTGTAACTAAAATTTCTATAAATAAATAATTTTGTCAAAATGTTTTTCTATACGAAATTCGCTAAAAATTCTTGAAAATTTGATCTTTATTCAGAAAAAAATTTTCAGACATTTATTCTATAGGAAATTTTGTCAAAATTTTGACCATTTTCTATAGAATATAATTTTGTCAAAAATTTCTATAGAATAAATCTTGACGCTGAAGCAAATTTTTACTTAGAATAGCAGTTGCAAAGCACCTGCCGATGAGAAATAATTCGGACCAAAATTTTATCAGCCGATCGCAAAATAAATAAGTCATTGTGCTCTCACAATAATTCTTCGGAGTTATATTTGACTACTAACATTCTAATAGAAATTAAATTTTGACATAACATTTTCTATAGAAATAAAATGTTTGACAAAATTTCTATAGAAAATAAAATTTGACAAAAATTTTCTATAGAAATAAAATTTTTAAAAGTTTTCATAGAAATAAAATATTGACATATACCCATGCTTCCCAATCCACTTCCAGCCGATGAATGTGAAATCAATTCCACGATTTTCGTGTCCTAACATATCCACTTTCACGCGGAATTTTCCGTGAATCTATTCACTTGCAAAACGTCTTGGTGGAAAGTTTGATTATGTCCAAGATGGGGTGTTATTTCCGAGTTAAAACAAAAGTACTCGCGTTAAAAAATTTTGAATGTTTATTTATGATTTTATTAATGCATTTATAAAAATACAATAAGTTAGATCCACTTATTGATCCGTATGGAATTTTGTCTGATGCCCAAGTACAAAGTTAAAAGAGTGGATTAAAACACAATTTCACATTCGTAGGGATTGACGTGAACGTTAGTGGAAGTGGAAATATGAAGTGGATATCGAACATTGGTGATAATCTTATTTCTATTGAAATAATATTTGGACAAAAAAAAAACATTTTAACAAAATTTCTAATAGAAATACCACATTTTTGCACACAAAATTTGTTATTAGAAATACAATTTTGAGCAAAATATTTCTTATAGTAATAAAAATTTTGAAAATTTTCTATAGAAATAAAATTTTTGAAAAAAAGAAAATTTGTATGTAAATAAAATTTTTGTTTTGGTAGTTTTGCTCAGTGTGCCAGAGAATTAGCTCGATTAGGGACGACCACCAGAAACTTGCCAACCGGTGGCTTTTTTTTCGATTGCAATCTACCCACAAAATGTGGTGGCAGTGAGTAAGACAACCAATTACCGCTGTGCGATCTTTACATTCGATACAAATGCGAGAATAAAAAAAAAAAAAAAAAAAAAAAAAGAAAAAACAAAGCCATTAGTATAATAACAATGTTTCGAAATGCAGTGTCTTGCAATCTTTAAGACCAATCTATCATCATAACAGCTCGAGTAAACATAAAACGGCTGTGGGCACTTAATGTGGATTGCACTCAACAACAACAATTACAAGCATTGGCATTGATCGAGAGAATTGAGAGAGTACGGCAAATAAGAGAATACAAACTGCTGAGATATGGGTAACGAATTTGTGTGATTGCTTACTACCGGTCGTTTTCGAAGAACCAACACTCATACTCAAACACCGGCATGTCGTCGGTTGGCATTGGGATATTGGTGGTTGAATTTTTTTTTAACCACATTGTGTTTAAATTGCAATATTGTGTTTCTAAAATACACTGGTCGGTGGGTAGGTTAGTTAGTGGCAACCGATGTATCAGGCTGCACTTAGACATTGCAGTCCATTGTGATACCACATTGGTGAACTTCTCTCTTGTCGGTTGCGGTAGATCGCAGCCGTTCTCTGGGAGCCACCTTATATGATCGTTTTAGGTCTAATAGTTTCAGCAGAAAACTAGCATTTCTTCTTATGATAGTGCATGACAATCATTCTTTCTTTTTCTCGCTGCGGCCAACATAGTGGTATTTCATTGGCACCCCACATTGATGATATATAACTAATACATTAATGAAAGCTATATTATATGTAAACATAATTCTATTTCCATCTATCTCAATAAAAGCTCTATATATACATATACTCTATTAAATGTGTATGTGTAATATTGTAAATAATTATGTATTCCATATTATATAATAAAAAAAAATAATAAGTATATGTACAGCATTTACAGTATCTTATCGAGTACTATATCTTATGATATATTAACTACTATAACTAACTACCTGCTATCCCTTATATTATTCTTTAATGGTTTGTTGTTTATTGGTATCCTAAACGTTGTATCTATAATTGTGTCTGTTCATTTGATACCGTGCACTTGCATAACAGTAAAAACACTCTAAAAATGTATGTAGATGGCAACTTTGCCGCTGTCCCAAAAAAGAACGCGATCAAATTTCTCCGATGAATTGCAGGCACTTAAAGAACGCTCCGAATCATCGCAGACCGCTGCTTACAGGGAAGGCGCAGCACGCGATCGGGAGGCTATGCAACCGATTGAAGTCCTCAAAGAACGCTATGAGAAATCGCATGTTCATAAGCAGAAACTACAGGTAATTTTCGTTATGCTTAGAGATTTCAAATTTTTCCACACCCGCCAATAAGCAACCAACCGAGTCCTTTGTTCTTTTTTTTTTCTTTATGAAGACAAAGAGGAAATGCAGGCAAAGAGATTAAGCCAAAAAATGCATGCTTTATGTTAAGATTCTACGTTCCAAATACCTCTCTGCATACATCATAACAATGGCTGTGCTTTGTTTAGTTGTAGCCTTTATGGTTTTCAGCTTAACCGAACCGATCGACCTCGTTTTTATGCTTAGAAATCTCGCCCATTATCCTTTCAGATGGAAGGCGTGACGATGCTGTGACCGAGGGTTGAAATTCTCAAAGCAAAAATTTAGACAAAGCATTGTATGCCAGTCAGAATTGATCGATGAGAAGGATACCTCGAACAAAGAATTCGAAAAGATGTTGGATGAAATAGCGATCGGGCCCAAAACGAAATATTCGCTTGCAATCGCGTTGCTGATACTGCCGAGGCCGATCGAGCGTGCGTTTTGCGAAGTGAGGCCTGAACGATCCTCCACTTTGCTGCTGGATTCCAAGGCCCAGCGAAGATCTGCCGCAAGTTACAAGACTGAAAGCACTTCGACATGCCCATGGAGGCCTGCGGATAGAGCTGCCTTTTGCAGCTTAGTCGAGGCGCAAAGAGGCCGAGGATAATAGCCCGGGCCGTAACTCGAACACCACCGCGAACGTTATGACAAAATCCAAACCAGATCTTCGCCAACGCAGGCGAAAAGAAACATATTTTGGCATTCCGAACTGGAGAGTAGTATCCTTATGAATTGGAAGAGCCCATTGCTGCCCAAAGCAAAAGCTAATGCCAGCGTGGAAGCAGCAAGGAAGAGCTGCCACTATGCCGTGGAAATGGAAGAAGAGTGCGCGAATGCTTACGAGAAGAGCCAGTCGAACTCAGAAGTTAGCAAGGACACCGAAACCTTTGGCCGTGAAACTCGACGCCTTAAAGAGGAAAACGAACGTTGCTGAGAAAAACTGGACCAAAAAGCCCTTATGGAACTCGAAACGATCGCGATGGCAAATCGCAATACGCAATCAGAATCATATTGAGAAAATTATCGCGATAAATATGAAAAGATTGAAAATGAAAATACAGAAACATGGAGTGCCAAGTTGGCACGAGACCTATCATGCACACTTGAATTGTCGCAAGGGAGAGGTGCGCCAAAATTGTTGGCCAGCCCAAGGAAAAAGACAACGCCACCGAGTTTGCGATGAAGAGCCCATATCGACGCGAGAAGGCCCGAGGACAAGCACGAGAAGTTATTATAAGGGGTAGCTAGACGTTTTGTAGATTACAAAATCTTCGCCATCAAGCCCGGACTTGAGTCAGTACGAGCTTCGGTAAGCAGCAGGGAGAGCGTTCAGAATAGATAGGTTAAGGGATACAGGTTAGAAAAAGCTTTAACATCTTCGTGATAGCCTACCGAATTGGAGGCCGGAAAAGACTGGCTAAAGAAATTGGAGAAAGCTCTAAATGCATTTGCTAAACAAACAAGAAACAAATGAAATCTACGCGCATTGAATTCGAACGCATGTCTTGCTGAATTGGGTCGCGCTTCACGATCGCCTCGAGAAAGCGGAAGCGAGAAGGAGGCTCTGCAGACAATCAAGCACGCACTGGTGTGGTGGACAAACCTCATCCACAACTCGAAAAACACTGCAACAAATTGGAGGCCGACGTCAAAACAATTGACTATCGAGAGGGAACAATTAGTACATCAACTGGAGAAGAGTGCAAGAGATTCTTGAATGAATTTCTCCAAAAAGACTGAAATGCCGAAACTCGAATCTGGAAAAAGCCCGCGATGAAAACCGCAAATTGCGCAATTTGGCCATGCTGGAACGCCCGTCAGCACCTTGCTGGCCGCTGCCGCTGCATCATCAGCCGAATTCAGGCTATGCAAAAGGAAATCCGCAACTCTACAAACAAAAACCTCCAAGAATTCCGAAAAAGCTTTTAGCAAACTGGCAACCAGGCGCAGCAGCGAACAGGCAGCTGCGGCGCGGCAGGGTGGTGCCAGCCCGAAAAATCGAAAACAATGGCGTAAAGTCATTTGAAGCGAGAAGGCAAAGGCCTGACAATGGCCGACAAGGCGCGCACAGGAAATGCATAAAACGCACTCCAAATGATGGATCAGCCACATTAAGGAACAACATGCTCAAATGCAGAAAATGCAAACAACAGCTGATACAATCACAAAACAACAGCATCCAACAACAACAGCAACAATTAACATGCAGCATACAACAATACAGCAACCAGCAGCTTGGCTGGCGGCGCGCAGCGCAGCGCAGCTGAAGAAATCAAAACAAAGAACTGTAGAAAATCAAAGGCTGAGTTGCAAGCAGCGACCCACACAATAGCATGATCAATTCGCAACAGGCAATTGCGAAGTTTGGCTGGAAGAAATGCAAAAGAGTCAGGTAAGAAATACCATTGTTAATATATTCGTAATTTTTTTATTGTAGTCCTTATGCCTTCGAGTCAGAGGCTCATCTATATACGTAAACGCATCCATAAGCGATTTCCAACAATCTACGTTAGATTCCAAGATGGAAGCAAGGAACATGAAATTTTGTCTTATAATAAAAAGTAGCGCGCAACAAGTGTTCGCCTACCGGACAATCGCCTATGCTGCGTTTACTCGTATGTTCGTCATGGCGATCAGCTGTTTACAGACGCACGAAAAATAATGATTTTAAGAATATTGAGAACCTGCCCATCAAAATTAATTTATGTAATTAATTGTCATTCTTAACCATTCTCCATTAACTTCAGCGTCGAAAACAAGAACTGGCGAAACAACTGCAAGCAGCCGCACAACCAAATCGCAGCAAACTGCAGCAACAATTCGCAACAAGCTGCTGCTCAAGCAGGTGTGCCAATGCGGCAGCTACCGAAGCGCAACGGTCAGCAACTAGAAGCAAACAACAGAAACAACTGGAAGAAGTTCGTAAACAAATCGATATCAAGCCAAGGCAGTGGAAAGTTGAGCGTAAAACTTATCGCAAGCAAGACGCAAGACACAAATCGAAGCCAAACGGAAGGATATCGAAACGAAAAGAAAAGAAAATGCGTTGAATTCGATGTACAGATTACGCAAACGGAAAGAAACAAATGGATCATTGCGAGAAACAAATATAACAGCTCTCAAGGTGCGTGGCGGCTGTCTGCAGGGGGAGAACTCATAACAAAAAACTCATGCGGACACTCAAAGACAATTTGGAGCGTAAGTAGAATGGATTAAGTTTGGGGGGCGTGAGTTTTTTATTTTTGGCGCGGATAAAATTCGCCAAAGCAACGTCACTGAGAGTGTTAATCCTAACTCCGCAAACTACTTTTGCATTACTTCAATAGTGGACCATTCGTGGTTAGTTATCATCTGCTCAAGGTTGCAAATTCTGCTCTAGCCAGGATCGAATATTATTTTCATCCTCAGAATGAACCTCAACAGTTAGTTGCTATAGACTCCAAATTTGCTTCGTCTTTTGTCATTCTTCTTCTTCAGTCTTCTTTCATTTTCTAGGGTCGAAGAAAGTGCTGTTCTGCGCCATCAGTAACAAAAATTCTTTCGTTAAAATGGCGTAAGCGATAGCACGCTTGCGCCATAGTAGTAACAGTGACAATAATATGATAAGTAGTATACTCTTCCAAATCGTCTATTAGCCCAAAAATCCATATATCTTTGTGTTAGCTTGGGGAGTCCATCTCCCACATTTTTCCGCCAAGCCCACGGTCGTCAGGAAACAGCTTTCTAAATACTTCTAGGGTGATCCTTCCTTGGTGTCCTGACCATCTTGTGCTAGTCTAGGGGGGGGGGGGGGGGGGGGGGGGGGGGGGGGGGGGGGGGGGGGGGGGGGGGGGGGGGGGCGGGGGGGGGGGGTCTCAGACTCCCTGCCTTTCTCACTGGTGCCAGCTTCTGCTCTATCTGATCGATGTTTTTCAAACCTTAGGCATGTTTTTCAACTATAGAATTAAAAAAAATCCTAAAGAAAATAAAATGTGACAAAAATTTCGTAATAAAAATGAAATGTGACAAAAATTTTCTATAGAAATAAAAATTTTGAGCAAATTTTAATATAGAAATAAAATTTTTGATCGCAAAATTTTCTATGAATGCGAAATAACAGGAATGATGAATTAAAAGTAAATAAATGATAACAACGATCTCAGGCTTAAGAAAACTAATGACATTTATTAGAAAGAAAAAAGATCGAGATACAAAACAAAAAACATAAGAAAATTCGATATTACAATTTGGACAAAAAATTTTCCTATAGAAATAAATTTTTGACCAATTTTCTATGAAATGGGCGAAAATAACTAGAATGAATGAATTAAAAGTAAATAAAGATAACAACGATCTCACGCTTAAGAAAACTTCGGTTGCGGTAGATCGCAGCCGTTCTCTGGGAGCCACCTTATATGATCGTTTTAGGTCTAATAGTTAGCAGGAAAACTAGCATTTCTTCTTCAATGATAGTGCATGACAATCACTTCTTCTTTTCTCGCTGCGCCAACATAGTGTATTTCATTGCACCCCACATTGATGTATATACATAATACATAATGAAAGCTATATTATATGTAAACATAATCTATTTCCATCTATCTCAAGAACTCTATATATACATATATCTATTAAATGTGTATGTGTAACTATTGTAAATAATATGTATTCCATATTATATAATAAAAAAAATATAAGTATATGTACAGCAATTACAGTATCTATCGAGACTATATCTACTGATATATTAACTACTACTAACTACTATCCTCTATCCTTATATGTATTCTTTAATGTTTGTTGTTTATGGTATCCTAAACGTTGTATCTATAATTGTTCTGTTCATTTGATATCGTGGCACTTGCATAACATAAAACACTCTACAAATGTATGTAGATGCAACTTGCTCGTGTCCAAAAAGAACGCGATCAATTCTCCGATGAATTGGAGACACTTAAAGAACGCTCCGAATCATCGCAGACCCTGCTACAGAAGGCAGCACGCGATCGGGAGGCTATGCAAACCGATTTGGAAGTCCTCAAAGAACGCTATGAGAAATCGCATGTCATACAGCAGAAACTACAGGTAATTTTCGTTATGTAGAGCATTTCAAAATTTTCCACAACCCGCCAATAACAACCAACCGAGTCCTTTGTTCTTTTGTTTTTTCTTATGAAGACAAAGAGGAAATGAGGAAAGAGATAAGCAAAAAAAACTGCATGCTTATGTTAAGATTCTCGTTCCAAATACCTCCTGCATAACATAACAATTGGCTGTTTGTTAGTTGTAGCTTTATGGTTTCACTTAACCGAACCGATCGACTCGTTTTATCTTAGAAATCTCGCCATTATCCTTTTCAGATGGAGCGTGACGATGCTGTGACCGAGGTTGAAATTCTCAAAGAAAAATTGGACAAAGCATTGTATGCCAGTCAGAAATTGATCGATGAGAAGGATACCTCGAACAAAGAATTCGAAAAGATGTTGGAGAAATACGATCGGGCCCAAAACGAAATATATCGCTTGCAATCGCGTTGTGATACTGCCGAGGCCGATCGAGCTCGTTTGGAAGTTGAGGCTGAACGATCCTCACTTGCTGCTTCCAAGGCCCGCGAAGATCTGCGCAAGTTACAAGATGAAAGCACTCGACTGCAGGAGGCCTGCGATAGAGCTGCTTTGCAGCTTAGTCGAGCCAAAGAGGCCGAGGATAATGCCCGGGCCGAACTCGAACACCACCGCGAACGTTATGACAAAATCCAAACAGATCTTCGCCGAACGCAAGGCGAAAAGGAACATTTGCAGTCCGAACTGGAGAGAGTATCCTATGAATTGGAGAGAGCCCATGCTGCCCAAAGCAAAGCTAGTGCCAGCGTGGAAGCAGCCAAGGAAGAAGCTGCCCACTATGCCGTGGAAATGGAGAAGATGCGCGATCGTTACGAGAAGAGCCAGTCGGAACTCAGAAAGTTACAAGACACCGAAACCTTTGGCCGTGAAACTCGACGCCTTAAAGAGGAAAACGAACGCTTGCGAGAAAAACTGGACAAAACCCTTATGGAACTCGAAACGATCCGTGGCAAATCGCAATACGAATCAGAATCATTTGAGAAATATCGCGATAAATATGAAAAGATTGAAAATGAAATACAGAACATGGAGTCCAAGTTGCACGAGACCTCATTGCAACTTGAATTGTCCAAGGGAGAGGTGGCCAAATTGTTGGCCAGCCAAGAAAAACAACGCACCGAGTTGGAGAGAGCCCATATCGAACGCGAGAAGGCCCGAGACAAGCACGAGAAGTTATTAAAGGAGGTAGAACGTTTGAGATTACAACAATCTTCAGCCATCAGCCCGGCTGAGTCAGTACGAGCTTCGGTAACAGCAGGAGAGCGTACAGAAATAGATAGGTTAAGGGATAGGTTAGAAAAAGCTTTACAATCTCGTGATGCTACCGAATTGGAGGCCGGAAGACTGGCTAAAGAATTGGAGAAAGCTCAAATGCATTTGGCTAAACAACAGGAAACAAATGAATCTACACGCATTGAATTCGAACGCATGTCTGCTGAATTGGGTCGCCTTCACGATCGCCTCGAGAAAGCGGAAGCCGAGAAGGAGGCTCTCAGACAATCAGCACGCACTGGTGTGGTGGACAAACCTCATCCACAACTCGAAAAACACATGCAACAATTGGAGGCCGACGTCAAACAATTGACTATCGAGAGGGAACAATTAGTACATCAACTGGAGAAGAGTCAAGAGATTCTGATGAATTTCCAAAAAGAACTGCAAAATGCCGAAACTGAACTGCAAAAAGCCCGCGATGAAAACCGCAAATTGCGCAATGGCCATGCTGGAACGCCGTCAGCACCTGCTGCCGCTGCCGCTGCATCATCAGCCGAAATTCAGGCTATGCAAAAGGAAATCGCAACTCTACAACAAAAACTCCAAGAATCCGAAAAAGCTTTACAAACTGCAACCAGCGCAGCAGCGACAGCAGCTGCGGCGCAGGGTGGTGCCAGGCCCGAAGAAATCGAACAATGGCGTAAAGTCATTGAAGCGGAGAAGGCAAAGGCTGACATGGCCGACAAGGCGGCACAGGAAATGCATAAACGCATCCAAATGATGGATCAGCACATTAAGGAACAACATGCTCAAATGCAGAAAATGCAACAACAGCTGATACAATCACAACAACAGATCCAACAACAACAGCAACAATTACAGCAGCAACAACAACAGCAACCAGCAGCTGCTGCGGCCGCAGGCGCAGCCACTGAAGAAATCAACAAAGAACTGGAGAAAATCAAGGCTGAGTTGCAAGCAGCGACCACACAAAGAGATCAATTCCAACAGCAATTGGAAGTTTTGGTGGAAGAAATGCAAAAGAGTCAGGTAAGAATACCATTGTTAATATATTCGTAATTTTTATTGTAGTCCTTATGCCTTCGAGTAGCAGCTCATCTATATACGTAAACGCATCCATAGCGATTTCCAAAATCTACGTTAGAATCCAATGGAAGCAAGCGAACATGAAATTTTGTCTTATAATAAAAGTACGCGCAAACAAGTGTTCGCCTACCGACAATCGCTATGGCTGCGTTTACTCGTATTTCGTATGCGATCAGCTGTTTTACAGACACGAAAAATAATATTAAGATATTGAGAACCTGCCCATCAAAACTTAATTTATGTAATTAATTGTCATTCTTAACCATTCTCCAATTAATTCAGGTCGAAAAACAAGAACTGGCGAAACAACTGCAAGCAGCCCAACAACAAATCCAGCAACTGCAGCAACAATTGCAACAAGCTGCTCAAGCAGGTGGTGCCAATGCGGCAGCTACCGAAGCGCAACGTCAGCAATCTAGAACAACAACAGAAACAACTGGAAGAAGTTCGTAAACAAATCGATAATCAAGCCAAGGCAGTGGAAAGTGAGCGTAAAATTATCGAAGAGCAACGCAAACAAATCGAAGCCAAACGGAAGGATATCGAAGAAAAAGAAAAGAAAATGGTTGAATTCGATGTACAGTTACGCAAACGGAAAGAACAAATGGATCAATTGGAGAAACAAATACAAGCTCAAGGTGGTGGCGCTGCTGCAGCGGGAGAACTCAACAAAAAACTCATGGACACTCAAAGACAATTGGAAGCGTAAGTAGAATGATATAAGTTTGGGGGCGTGAGTTTTTTATTTTTGGCCGGATAAAATCCCAAGCAACGTCACTGAGAGTGTTAATCCTAACTCGCAACTACTTTTGCATTACTTCAATGTGGACCATTCGTGGTTAGTTATCATCTGCTCAAGGTGCAAATTCTGCTCTATCCAGATCGATTTATTTCATCCTCAAAATGAACTCACAGTAGCTTGCTATAGGACTCAAATTTTGCTCGTCTTTTGTCATTCTCTTCTTCAGTCTTCTTTCTTTTCTAGGGGTCGAAGAAAGTGTGTTCTGCGCCATCAGTAACAAAAATTCTTTCGTAAATGGCGTAACGATAGCACGCTTGCCCATAGTAGTAACAGTGACAATATATGATAAGTAGTATACTCTTCCAAATCGTCTATTAGCCCAAAATCCATATATCTTGTGTTAGCTTGGGAGTCCATCTCCCACATTTTTCCCAACCCACGGTCGTAGGAACAGCTTTCTAAATACTTCTAGGGTGATCCTTCCTGGTGTCTGACCATCTTGTGCTAGTCTGCGTTCAGACTCCTGCTTTCTCACTGGTTGCAGCTTCTGCTCTATCCTGATCGATGTTTTTCAACCTTAGGATGTTTTTCAACCTATAGAATAAAAAAAATCCTAAAGAAATAAAATGTTGACAAAATTTTCTATAAAAATGAAATGTTGACAAAAATTTCTATAGAAATAAAATTTTGACAAAATTTTCTATAGAAATAAAATTTTGACAAAATTTTCTATGAAATGGCGAAATAACAGGATGATGATAAAAGAATAAAGATAACAACGATCTCAGCTTAAGAAAAACTAATGACATTTATTAGAAAGAAAATCGAATAAAAAAACAAAAACATAAGAAAATTAGATATACAATTTGGACAAAAATTTCCTATAGAAATAAAATTTTTGACAAAATTTTCTATGAAATGGCGAAATAACAGGAATGATGAATTAAAAGTAAATAAAGGATAACAACGATCTCACGCTTAAGAAAACTAATGACATTTATTAGAAAGAAAAAGATCGAATAAAAAACCCAAACAACATAAGAAAATTAGATATATAATTTTGACAAAATTCCTATAGAAATAAAATTTTGACAAAATTTTCTATAGAAATAAAATTTTGACAAAATTTTCTACAGAAATAAAATTTTGACAAAATTTTCTATGGAAATAAAATTTTGACTAAAATTTCTATAGAAATAAAACTTTTCTATAGAAATCAAATATTAAAAATGTTGACAAAATTTTCTATAAAAATAAAATTTTGACAAAATGTTCTACAGACATAAAATTTTGACAAAATATACTATAGAAATAAAATTTAGACAAAATGTACTATAGAAATAAAATTTGGACAAAATTTTCTATAAAAATAAAATGTTGACAAAATTTTCTATAGAAAAAAATTTGGACAAAATTTTCTATAGAAACCAAATTTTCTATAGAAATAAAATTTTGACAAAATTTTCTATAGAAATAAAATTTTGACAAAATTTTCTATAGAAATAAAATTTTGACTAAATTTCTTTAGAAATAAAATTTTGACAAAATTTTCTATAGAAATAAAATTTTGACAAAATTTTCTATAGAAAAAAAATTTGGACAAAATTTTCTATAGAAATAAAATTTTGACAAAATTTTCTATAGAAATAAAATTTTGACATTTTCTATAGAAATAAAATTTTGACAAAATTTTCTATAGAAATAAAATTTTGACAACATTTTCTATAGAAATAAAATTTTGACAAACTTTTCTATAGAAATAAAATTTTGACAAAATTTTCTATAGAAATAAAATTTTGACAAAATTTTCTATAGAAATAAAATTTTGACAAAATTTTCTATAGAAATAAAATTTTGACAAAATTTTCTATAGAAATAAAATATTGAAAACATTTTCTATAGAAATAAAAGTTTAACAAAATTTTCTATAGAAATAAAATTTTGACAAAATTTTCTATAGAAATAAAATGTTGACAAAATTTTCTATAGAAATAAAATGTTGACAAAATTTTGTATAGAAATAAAATTTTGGCAAAATTTGATTTAGAAATAAAATTTTGACAAAAATTTTCTATAGGAATAAAATTTTGGCCAAATTTTGTATAAAAATAAAATTTGAACAAAATTTTGTATAGAAAAAAATTTTTGACAAAATCTCCTAAAGAAATAAAATTTGGACAAAATCTTCTAAAGAAATAACATTTTCTAAAAAAAAATTCTAAAAAAATTAAATTTTGACACAAATTTTTAAAGAAATTAAATTTTGAAAAAATTTTCTTTAGAAATAAAATTTTGACAAAGTTTGCGCTCCAATTAATCATCATTATTTAACATAGGCTTTTTCTTAAATGATGTGAGGGTCGAACACTTGCCCATTTTATTCAGTTACTTCCTGTAGTAACCGTGATCGGATAACATCTGAGTTATATAATAGACTACATCTCCATGTCGTCTAATGGCCCATATCCATATATCTGGTATTAGCTTAGCAGTCATTCTCTGGTATTTTCGTTATCCCAGCGTTGTCGCCCGTTTTGTGTTTTCTCTTCCATCGTCGCCGCATTGAATCTTTACCCCAATATTAGGATTAAACCCTTTTCCCCTGTCGGCTTGCAGGTCATGCCGGATATTTCAAACACAGCCGCGGCACAGACTATGCGATATCCAAAAGTTACGCGCAAAGGGACTATACGCTGCACTGCGAGAAGTTTCTTTGATTTATTTTCAAAATTTATCGTCCTTGTCTGTGTTGCCAGTATTGGGGATTTTGCCCCAAATCGGGTATATTTTTTCGTGGATAGGAACGACATTTTTGAGTAGGGGATGTGGTGGGGAATTTCCATAAATTTGGAAATTTTTGTGGGAAATTTTCGAAATCTATTCACCCAATTGTATTTCACCACTATTTAGAACCAAATACACATGTTGACCGAACTCCCCTTTTCTATTTCTCGAGAATTTAGAATATGATAAGATGCATAAGATAAAAATTCGATGACTCTTTATACCCATAATTAATTCTGATGAGGGATGATATTTTTCGCACCCGTCTCCTGGTTTTGTGATTTGAAATCTTCATCTTATTGTAACTCGCAAACTGCTATAACATAAATTGTATATTTTTCCAATTTTTAAAATCTTAGGGATTTTTGGGAACCAAAGCGTCATATTTTGGGGACAAGAGCCCAGTAAATACTGGCAACACTGAAAATTGCATATTTTCCAATTTTTAAATTATTACGGATTTTCTACAGCAGATCCTTTAATTTTGTTCAAAAAACTTGCCAGAAATTTATTGGGGATTTTTGTGCGGAATTTTAAACAATATTTGGGATTTTTGGGGATCAAAGCGTCCTATTTTGGGGACAAGAGCCCGGTAAATAGTGGCAACACTGGCCTTGTCCATATACCGATGCTGTTTCAAGCCACATGTATCACCGTGACTAAGGTCTCAAACAATGCAATATTGAACGTTTTTCTACTTCTCTTCTAATTTTAGCTGCGTCAAGGAATTACAAACCACCAAAGAGGAACATCAAAAAGCCGCAACGGAAACGGAACGATTACTCAAATTGGTACAAATGTCTCAAGAAGAACAGAATGCAAAGGAAAAGACAATTATGGACTTGCAACAGTATGTTTTGATATTGAAACCTGATCATAATCTTCATTTATTACTAATATTTGTACATTTTTTTTATTGTAGAGCCTTAAAGATAGCCCAAGCAAAAGTCAAACAAGCACAAACACAGCAACAACAAGATGTAAGTATAGTGATATATAAATATCCTAATAACCGAATAACCCATTAAAGTTCTTTGAAAACCATGTAGCTAATTGGAGATATTTTGCAATAGCATGGAAATAGTTGGAAGACTGGCGCCCAACTAAATTCAATTTCAAAATTATATTTTTACAACATAGATTTTCCATGAATTCTGTATTTTTTTTTGTATATATGAAAATCTAAAATCGTCTAAAATCACTAACCAAGATACCTGAAATTATAGTTTTCAATATTTGGTAAAAAAAAATATTTTTAAGAGACAGTTCATATTTGCATTTAGTTTATAGATCATTATCGACATAATGGTGGGTATAAAATAAAATTATGACACTTAAGAAAAAACTGGACTTCTAAACATCATAGACCAATAAAAAGAAAAACAATCAAAGTTTGCCTATATTTGAATTTGGAATACATGGGAATTTCTTGTATTCATACAAAAAAAATTTTATTTTGATTCAATCATAAAATTAATTGTTCCAATTATTTTTTTAATTGAAATGTTTTCAAATACGAAAATGATAGTGCCAATCACAGTTTTAATTGGACATACAAAAATTCTTGATTAAAAAATTAATTGATTTCATGAGCAAATTTAATTGATTCAATAAAAAATTTAATTGCTGTTAATTGCAAAACTCAATAAAACTTTTTATTAAAAAATTATCGTGAAATGTTTTCTGTATAGCATTATGCCCTATATTCAGAGTACCAAGCGCACCATTTTGTCGATGGCGCAGTTATAAAGTTTTTACCGTCGGCGGAGGAGGCTTAACGGCTCAACTCACGAACTGCCGAGTAAATATGCTTATATTTGGGTGTAAGATTCAACATTTTTATTTCATTCAAAATTACCTTTCTATAATAACTTATAAAATATAATGGTCAGCAGGGAATTGAAGCCACTGAGTCACGCTACTCATTATGACCACCACAACTATTTTTGCAGCTCGACGACGCCGAATATATCAACTCATTCGACTCCAATTTAATCGTCTATTAATGACAATTTAATTAAATTATTTAATTTAAATTTATTTAAATCAGAAAAATTATAATTTTTGTATTTCCTGCCACCCACAATCATTCAAATTAAAGGAAATACAAACCAACTATGAGATTAGTTGTTCAACCAATCGTATAATAAATTTTACATCATAACCGCACAGTCGATTTTAACCGCCGCCGACTATTTTTTTTTTATATCAGCCCACGACGACGCCGAATATGTCGACTCATTCCGACTCAAATTCAGCCGCCAATTAATCTAAAATATTGAGATAAAACAGAAAATTGGTTAAAATTGTTGATATTTTTTTTGCCAAATTTTGAACCTTTCGCCACAGCAATCAGTATCAATTTCATAATAAATTTTTACAAAAAATTTGAGGGCATTCCTCTCTCT
>PGFW01042307.1:454-11353 GCA_003123925.1 Haematobia irritans | reverse complement strand
CGAAAAAAAGTAAATTGTTTTATAGGAAGAATGAAGTACCTCGTGCAAAAAGTGAACTAAATTGTATTCCACATTTTGAGATATACCCACGTTTAGTTCATAATATGTTTGAGACATACACACTAAAAAAAGTAAGATTTCATTAAGCAGTGGAAAATTTCGTAAAAAAATAAGTTAATTTCAGAGATAGTTTAACTATGGATTGTTTTCTGTGTAAGGAAACAATTATAAATTTTGATTCAATACCCACCACGTATTTAAGATTCGGCCCGGCCGAACTTAAGTCGAACTTAAGTCGCGAATATAAGCTTAGTTTTCGTATTTTTAACTGTGTAATTTTAACTTTTTTTATTTAAATAGTTAAAAACAGAGCAAGAATTAATAAATAGTGAGATTATTAACATTATATTGCAAACATTTTCTAAATTAATTCTAGAAAAGTTGCAAATGTTTTAAAATATTTGGGGCTCAAATGTTTCAGACGATCGTTACTATTGCATTAAAAAATTTGTTTTTTTGACAAAATATCACCAAAATTTTTCATTCACATTCAAAATAATTGTATTCGGATCGGCGGGCGCCGGACCTTAGAAGTCGCGAGATGGAAAATTCAGTGCAAAGCGGCTGTTGAAATATTGGTGACATCCGTCCTATGCAACGCCCATGTTAATATTATATTCATGGTACGCATTTGCAGTTATCTGACTGCCCAATGTTTGACCAAACTTTCGGAACCAAAAAGAACTTTTCACCGTTATTATCTTTTATCTTCTTTTTGGCTAGTGCGAACGACGATTCTTTTGCTGATATTGGAAAGAAATTATTTCTAAATAGCCCGGCAGAAAAACATAATATCACAACGCTGATAAACGGAAGCAACACAGGCAGAATTGATGTTTTGGCCCGGGTCTTACAAACTGAATAAAATACTGTTTATTCGTGAGGCCATAATGAATCAAATTGAAGAAAGACGTAGGGGCTAAATTAACTATGCTAAAACAATTTTATTTCGTTTTGGGACGACCACCCGGTGAGTCACACACCACACACATTGTCGCTCACTGAAAATCTATTTTCATTATCGCACAGCCGTCTATATTGATAACACGTCTATGACACACCCTTACACTGAATAATGAAAATTTTGTTTGAAGAGAGAGTCGGCGCGCTCTTCAAGCACGTGTAATGCCATCAAGATAAACCTGAAAGGACAATATAAAATAATTAAAGAATACCAAAGTTCTTTTTAAAAATTATACATTGAACGTCATGAGATTTATATTGAACTGCTTCTGTAACATTGGAGAGAGATATGATGAGAGTTCGACCATAACTAATAAGACGGCGAAACCAAATCAACGCGTATATTCGACCATACAGAGAGCTGAGAGGTTGAGATATGTATGCTTTAAGAAACACTGATGTCCTACTCTTGAAATGCGGAACATAAGCAAACCTAATTTCTACTTGAGGCATCGCTAGCGGAGTATGTGCAAATCTTGAAACATATTATATAGTTGTCGTATGATGCAATGAGGAAACGTTCTTAAAAATGTCAGCTTTAATATTGTTTGAATTTCAACAATATATGACATGGAACTATGTATGTCTACGACAGAAGAAAACCCGAGAGACGACTGACAAATTAAAATTTGTTTTCTTAGAAATCAAGTCTAGCAAAGCACTCAAATTTTTAAAAGTGTGTAGCCAAATTATATCTTTAAAATTTCATTCATAGTACTGTGCTGGCCAAGGTCTTTATCTGCTTCTTTGGCGTGAGATAATTTTCCACAAATGCCGAAACCTTTCATCAAAACAATCTTATGGTGATATATTTGAGCTTTTTCCCAATTAAATTAAACAATGGATTATATTTGGAGAATTTCGCTATAGATATAATGACCCAATGCTATATTATCCATCTTACGCTGAACGGTAGGCTCACTAAATGCACAGGAATAAACAAACTAAAAGTGAAGATTTATCGTTGAAACTAGATAGCTCCGATCCAAACTTCTTCGTGCAGGAGCTACGGTCTGATAGAGCTCGCCACTAAAAATATTTCCAGTCAGAATATACTGAGAGTATACAGCATCTGCAATCGTAAACTAGTCTAACTAACTATCTCTAAACATCTTAAGTTAATTCGGGTTAGTAATATTCTATATGAATGGCTTTATTTACCAAGATCTGTATAACTATTTTTCTAATGCGCGCCTATGGTACCTTCATTCAAATCAAAGAGTATCTATACAGAAACATAAGATAAGGGTTAATCAATCAATGAGCAAATAATTTTGCTTTCGGTTTCATGCAAGGTTTTCCCATATCTCAATATCCTATCCAAAGTCTGTCATCTCCTCCCAAAATCCGTTGGTTGAATTCCCGAGGAAAGGCGTGACTGAGTGACCTCATGAAAAATGCGCGTCCCATGAAAAAATCCGAGACTGAATATTCATTGTACCAAAAAATTTTATCCACTAGACTTTCTTGGCTCCCATCAAAAACCTTTCATCTATTTCATCATATAGTTGATCTTTTTCAAATCTTGGAAGTTATAAAACTAAAGATGTTAAACAACTCCCATTACAATAACGAAACTGAGATGAATGCTGCTGCGTTAATGACCTGGTCATACACTTTGTTATGACAACACGGGGCACCCACAGTTCACTTCGATGAGTTCCAAACATTTTATCCTCCAATGGATAAAACACTTGTTGAGCTGCTCCCTGCGTACATCCGTCCGACAAATGGACACAGGCCTGAAAATCGGTCAAAACTTTAAAAAGTCAATTTGGCAAAGTTAGATCAAACAAGATATATTCATCCTCTAATCGTGTTATGAATAATATAATAGTGAAGGAGTACTAAAAAAAAGATTTCTGCCATAGTATATGTCGTTGATATATCACACAATCAAAATGGATATTATTACAAGAAACATAATGTATCGCGTATATTAAGCCATCCAAAGAACATACGTGGTATTACATTCTCCGTCTATATATAACTGGAGGCCTCGATTTTATCTTTGTGTGTGTGATGAGAATACGGACTCTATATAATAAAACTACATTTCACTGATTTTCTTATGCTCTGCTTTGTTCTGATATTATGGAACCCCGGGGCCCAACCCAACACAACAAATATTGTATTACATTTAAATTAGCATATTTTATACCAAAAATTCTCAGGCACAACAATCGTTCCAAAATCACTAAAAGGACGCGATATATAGAGTTTAATGTGGTACTTTTTCTAAACATGGTATATATAAAGACTGGGGTCAAAACCGTATTATACGCAATGGCATATCTATCCAAATCCAAACTAGGAACTATGACTGATGATCGATTATCCGATCCAACAGAAATGTAACTGACAACAAAAGATATTAAGACAAGATAAAAACATAATGTGTTTCAAGCATCTAAATTACGTATTATTCCTGCTGCTTTTTATGTCTACACAAGCTAATACGAGACGTTGTAATTAAATCGCTCACCCTACTTGATTCTTATAGGAATATACAAAGTATTTATCTTCAGAATTGGAGGTTCGGGTTCATATCATTATATTCATGGAGCAGCATCTATTACAACAGGCCCCAACTATACAAAATTCCAACTGCAGCCGTTATTCAACACCGAAAGTAATCCTTTAAAACTGTTCTAACATTATCAACGACGAACACAAATACTGCTCATCAGGCAAAATTGGGAACAACGGCATATCATAAAATAACTACTAATGAAGAGTTCTCACCGGCCTCACAATATAGGTACCATATAATGAGAGAGCTCAGAGCCACTTGTTTACATGGAAGCAGAAACACGAGTGTTAAAGAACTTCTCCTATTTGGGTATAAGCTGACCGTTCGTATAGCACAACAGTTATTATAGGTTCAAAATAACAAATAACAGTACTTATGGTTAACTCAAAAAAAGTTTTTAATGACCGTTTTCATTATTATTTCTAAAGATTTTTTATTTATTGGAAATTTATTAATGACAAAGGGCGACCTCTATGTCAACAAATAATTTTCTTTTCAAGTTACAGATTATATAAGTACAAAAACGGCTGCATTGGAAAATATTATCGACATTTTTGGACTACGAGAACGAAAACTGGTTGTAGCATATGAAATTCGTCTTCTTCTTTCTTTGGGCTCACGACAAATACTATCTTTTAAGACATATTGATAAAGTCTTATCCAATTCCAGCATAAACCATATGTGGTGGTACACAGTTACCAAACACATCTAGTATGAAAAATGTCTTTATATATTGGTATTTACATTGGCCTTGTATATATTTATTGGCTCTGGATAAGTCATATTCAATTGTAGGAGGCAGCGACAAACTTGAAGAGATATTCATCTAACAAATGGTTATGTTTCATAGCGTCCACATACAGGAACGGTATCCACCAACTTCTCAACAGCCGTTTTTATGATTCTGGAATTTTCCATCACTCTTAATGTACCTCTGGTGATCCCCGAATACACATTTTTTTTGAATGTGAATTGAAAAATTTTTTGGATATTCTTGTCACAAGCTAAACAATTTTTAATGAATAACATTATTTGTTAACTCATCCGAAATAGCGTCTGACAAAAACCAAAGTTTTGACCCCCCACACACAATATGCCACACTTTTCTCACTCTCATTGCGTAATGTATCTCACACACTAACACACACATCCAAGTCGCGTATTCGTATACCGAACTAAAGCTATCATTTCCTGCATGCATACATTTAATTTTAATAAAGCGAGTTATATATAACATTTACACATAGATTGAAGCGCTCCAGTATCAATTGATTCGCTCTTCATAAATCCAGAATCTGCGCATCAAAACACTTTTGCAATTTTCTAGAACTTAATTTGAATAATTATTCTTGAAACTTAAAATTTAAAATAATTTATAGCACCATACATAACATTCTCTATTTTATCACAATTTTTTGCATCTCCGCGGCGTATAGTTAAGCCTTACCCTGGGACTTTTGAATAAAGTAACTGAAACGAACACCAATCATGCTCAATAATTTACACTATTTAATATTCACGCTGAAAACAATCAGTACTAAGGTAACTTCTGTGAGTGAGCGAGAGAGGGAACTTAAGTTCGGGCCGGGTCGCGATATGGAGTCCATATATAAGTAACCGTGTTATGTGGTATTGAATTTCCAATCTTATTAGAGAAACTAAACGCATCGTATTTCAAATTGGCTTCTAAGTTTACGACTCATGAGCACCAGAGTATAGAACAACAATCACTAGGTTAGAATACTTCGAACGGTATATAGTCTCCTTTCGTATTAATCTAACATGCCGCAATTTTGCTTGATTGATACTATTATGCTGCATCTAAAACTAGAAGTTAATATAAGCGTTGTCTTGTAATTTAACTAATTTATCTGTCACTTATTTTTATACTAAAAATGTTACTCCACACTTAATTCGCCCCTACAGTTAAATGACCTCTTAGACACTCTGTGAAGTGGTTAATCTATGCTTATTTCTCAAGAAACACATATCGTAAGCCATCCTCATCCTCATCCTCTCTAATTTGCCGGCTCCAATACTCTCCTGAGAATGTGACTTGACTATATCTGTTTTATAGCGTAGTGAGTGAGTTGTATAGCTGATAGCGAAGTGCAGGTACGATACCTTAAAAGAAATTTAGACGAAGCCGTGAGTTATAAGAGCGCCGCTATGTCAGTATCTCATTTTAAAATTCCTTTACAACAAATAGATATAACAAGCCAAAAACGCATTACATAAAGATGGCTATACAAACAAATGAGAACAGAGCTCTTACTTCTCCTCCACAAATGAGAGAAAAGTTAAGTGTATCCATAATATTTGTGGGTAACTGAGTGTGTGAGTTTTTGTGTGCGTGTGTGTGAGAGTGTAACAACTTAGATGTGTTGTATTGCAGATGAGCCGCCGCGACCACGTATTTAATATTCTTCCCGTTCCTAACTGTGAGTTGCCGTAGCTGATACTTTTTTGTGAGTTGTTGTGAAGTGTTTTGTGAGCAGAGGTGTGTGTGAGATTTTTATTTAGACGAATATGGTTTTAAGAGGAGAAGAACAACGAGTGACAGAGAGGGAATACGAGTAACATGTAGTGTCGTGAAAGGTATGTGTGAAGAGTGGTTTAAGTGTGGAAGGAAATTTTGTTCTAGGGAGAGATTAATCTAGAAAAATGCAGAAGTGTTTGTGAGATGGATGGTGGGTGAGAGAGTTTCAGGACCGATTTTAGTATGCGAGGGTTAAAGGAAGGTGTTGGGGGTGGTGTATTTGACAAAATATCAGAAAAGATTTTTCGAATCGACATTCAAAGAGAAAGTGTATGGTCGGATCCAACACCCTTAAGAAGTGATGGAAGAAGTGTGCGATGCAACGGCCCTGTTGAGAAGTGAGTCGGGACGCATCCCTCGTCCTATGAACATCACCTCGCCTCCTTCTCTGGAATGTGTAAATAGGCTTCAATAAATCATCGACTTTCCTGCATCGGAATTCCTCTCTATAGGAACCAAAGAAACATTATCGACTAGGAAACACGTAATAAAAAAGAAGGTAGGGGCAGACGCCACGAGGTTATTACTGAGTTACTCTTTTATGCCTTAGTCAGGGGAAAGTCCCATCCACAGATCAGTAAGCGGCAATTTGTTGAATTGAAAGAATTTTCAAATATGTTCTTGAAAAAAATTTGTCGTGAGTACCCCCAAAGAAAAAAACAGAAGACGAAGTTTCTATGCTACAAGTAAGTTATCAGTATGAGTCCGCTCCCCTGATGACTGAGTGAGTACATGGCGAAAAAGGAGAGCGATTACTCCTCATTGGTATTGTTTATCCAATACCTTGCAAAGAGAGCCACTTGTTTTTGTCAGTTTCATCCTTTACTGCATATAAAAACTATCGCTACATAAATTCCCACTTGACGGATTAAGAAGGGCCCACAGTTTTGTCATTGAAACTCACAAGTTCCTTATGTGCACTTAATGAAATCCATGAGGAGGAAGGGGCCATATAGAAAATATACCCTTGAGGAAGAGGTGCCTTCTAATGGTAATACACATTTCCGTAGCCGTGTATTTTTTGAAACAGAAAGCAGAAACCGTCTTATTAATCAACTTTACTTTGACTTTTATAGTATTTATATATGATTAAGAGACGGGATAAAAAAGAGCAACCAACGCAGGTAACGCGCTTTAGTACGGCAAAAAAGGCAGATATAGGAAAAAAGGGTAGGAGAACGTAAAACCGAAATAACATTGCTACAACACGTCACTGTTCTTGAAATCGACATATTCAGTCTGGAAAAGGAAACATAGCATAATTTCTACTTTTACGAGGCCCGTAGACCCCATAAACTGTATTTTAGGATATTACATCATTGGACAATGAGTTGCGTTCAGTTAACACAGTTTTAAATTAGGCAGAACCTATATATGGGAGTAGCGTAGTTGATAGGTCATGTCTACTGGGGCAGAGAGAAATAGAGGGAAAAGTAAATCTCCCCGAATAAAATTAAAATTTGTTTTTCTATAGATATATTATTCGAGAGATCAGGCCAAAAAACTCAAATTTATAAGAAAAGAATTAATCTTAAAAAACTTTTTACCTATATACTTCAATGCGAACAAGTTTCTCTTAACGCCTTGCATCAGTCTATAGAGTCCTTTCGACTCGTAGTTTACCTAATCTCTCGAGGAAAACGCCATTCGTATCAACTGCCCGCGACTAATATTGTACTCAACGGATGACATTTCCATTAAAGGGTTACATAGCCAGTGGTAAGCTTATTATCATGAGATATATTGTATATTATCACCTATCAATGTAAATTAATTGGAAGAGTCAGGTCCTGGCACATAGGCGACAAGTGAAAAAAAAAGGAATGTATTTATATCCACAGGGAATGCTCTGCCGATCCAGCAACCAGGATGAGAGGTCTCTAAGCGATATATCGACGCGCTACCATACATAAGCATTCAGATCTGGATTTTCATATACAACATCCATTTTATATTCCTAGTCTGGGAAACTTTAGTAATACTTCGCGATATTATTCTACTACCTATCGGGTGGGCTATAATTGCCTTAACTCTCCGCAACTTATTCAAACGATTAGAAGATATTAATCAAATCTGTGAGAGGCAATCTTGCATACGCTCGTCTGTCATGCAAATTTATAGATGCTCAACTCTTGCTTTTACCTTTTCGATGGCGGCACCCGCGGGTTGAGGAATTTGTCGTTGAACATACGCAAGAATACATGAAAATATATGGTGCGCATGAAACCCGAGAAGCAAACATTTCCACACGCAATTTTTTTATTTACATTACCTATTTAAACCTTTCGACACTTGAATATATAATGGGAATTCGTAGTATGTTCATCAAATACGATACACTATTTCTACTCATTGAGGATTATACTGCGTGAGAAATTATCCTACTTGCCGGATATATATGCTAATTTTCTCAAAAAACTAATATGAGCGGTATTAAAAAGTAATCAAATTAAACAACCGTACTTGCTTGATTGGTTATATTATTCCCAGATTATCCATGATTTTTAGATATAGAGAGCTTAATCCGATACTATGTGTTGTGTGATATGTCGGAGTCAACTATAGATCATATCATAATACCACACTGTCCATTACCTTGATAGAATCCCTGGGTGAGACTAATAAGCGAGTAGGGTACTGTTAATTTTCTCTTTAACAATCTGGTTTTTTCAAATAAAAATAAAAATGTAAACTATATTGGTAAAATTCATTGTAACGTAAAACATGTTATACATCTCCACACCACATATTTACTTTAGTTTAAAATGTAGGTGGTTGTGTAATCTACAGATTGAAATGGACTGAATATTAGTCAATACAAAACTAATCACATGCCGACTTAAACCATTGAAAAATCCAATGATATATCACTATCCGAGCCAAAACCACAGCGATAAACCGAAAATATAGAAAGTAACAAGATAAAATTAAAAGATGTAATATACTCCATCAATAAATAAAAATTTCAGCTTTTGAGCCTATACTGCTAAATTCTAACCGAACAGACGCCAACAAATTTTAAATTTATTCGGGTTTTCTGTATCACACTTCTTCCATATGTTTATCAAAAAAGTATCTTCAATAAAAAAAAAACGTTTTAAACCGCAACATACCCAACAAACTATACCAAATCTACAAAAGACGTTTAAAGCGTACAGATCCCTCAAATATGAAGCCAATATAAAAAATAACGGCTCATGTATCAATAAGATACCACATCCTCACGAAGATTGTCCTTCAAAACACTCACAACAACTCTCCCCATAAACTCAAACTGTATTGAACACAATCACGCTTTTCTTATGACGCCACTTCCATTTAATTAGTCAAAATACAAAAAAAAAGCACCAAAAATTATCCAAATTATTAATGACGTTTTCAATACTAACTAACCACATTTAAGATTTTTGCTTAATTATTTTGGACGATATTCCCACGACCAAACCAACTTAAGAATGTACCCAACAAGGCTGGCACTACCTCTTGTCAAAAACATAAACTATATCTCTATTCTCAATCAGCTGGTCCCACACGCAAATTAGTATATAGAAACAGGGAACAAAAACGGCTGCCCCAATTGGAAACACATATTAATTAGACTTCCCGGACAAAAGGAGACAACAACACAATCCATTCATGTAATGACAATAGCAATAAATAAGTAACTACCATTCATCTTTCCTATTATCTATATCTATATAAAAAAATGGCCTCCACCCGAAATACAATACCGATAGATTTTTTCACTGACAAACCTAACATAATGAATAAAACTTCTTATCCCAATTATCCAGGTCAAAATTAAACCATAAACGCCGGTTCATCCCCAAGTCAAATCCCCAAAAGTAAAAAAACAAGATCGAAACCCAAACTGTTCTTTTTGATTCACGCCCAAAATAAGATGAGTGACATTAAAAACATAATCTCTTGGCTCCCCAAAAAAACGAAGAGAAAAAAGTTATATAACACCAAATGGGCATTAGTAATCAGCCTAGGAGAACCCGAGAAATAGTCCACCAAAACTTCAAACAAACCAAGTAACATGCACCTGACATATCAGGTAACACAATCACCATCATCACTCATAAAACGCGTGTCGCAATCACAAGAAACAATACAAAAAGTTTTTGAAATGTGAATTTATGAAAAAATTTATGTAAATATTTATAGGTCAAATAAAACAAAATAATGTAATGAATATACAAGCGAATCCCACTAAAAAAAAACCGAACAATATATCGGACAATTCACACAGACAAAAGCAGTATTATAAAAACCCAACGCATTTCTGCAAAAATTCTTACTTTCTATAAAATATAAAACACTAGTATAGAACAATTTCTGCAACGATAAAACCCATTTAAAATAATTATACCAAGCAACAGAGGGAATCGTGGAGAAGAACCGCTGGCCTTAGAAAAGGCTCCCCGAAGAATAACGCGGGCAGCATGGTATGCAGAAAGAGTGAGCCTGACGAAAGCCTCGTACCACGAGTCTGCTCATGTTTATTTATACTAGAGAAAAATTGCCAAATTTATTTAAAATAAATTTGATGTTTCCCAGTGTATCACCAATGTTTCAGTACACAGCGAATCCATGTAAAAAACATCGTTAAATTGCATATAAACGAAAAAATATCTGTAAATTATACTATATATCTAGATTGTCAAAAAATATTTCTAAACAAAAAATATATTCAAGAATAAATTTTCAACTCATTCAAAAAACAAACAAAGATATTCGGATCAACTACTACACTATAAGATGAAAGTGATAGGAATAACCAAAATATCAAAGTGCATA
>PGFW01042305.1:6333-25654 GCA_003123925.1 Haematobia irritans | reverse complement strand
CGAATAGTTTATTTTCTAACGCACTCACCTGCATATCAATTGTGTGAAACATTTTTGGATGTATTACAGTTTTTTCGGGGGGAGGATACCTGAAGTGCCTCCTGCTGTGGTAACTTTTGTTCATTTCTAATTTAGGTGAAAACCAATTTGTAAAATACTTGGAAACTCATACATTCACAAAACTCTCTAAAACATTAACATTTCAAATGCAGCTGCATTTATTTTTCTTCTTGTCAAAAGTTTTCCCCAAAGGGAATGATCATTAGATTCACTTTTCGTAATGATAGTATGAAATACCATAATGTTTATGTAATAGTTTAGTAGGACCAAAGGGGTATTGCTGAAATATATAAAAATTAAATTTTAAGGGAATACTATTTTTAAATTTTCTGGTGTATTTAATTTTAATATCCTTTTTGCCGTTCTTCCTTCTTTACAGATATAACCAGCTGTCTGACAATGACTGAGGTGAAAATTCCCAATCACATAATGCGCTTTAAGAGTGCCATTTTAGGTTGCCGCTATAGTCTCGATGGTGAATCGCTGTATTCGGTGAAATGGTATAAAGACGGTCATGAGTTTTATCGTTATGTACCAAGGAATAAACCACCGGGACAAGCATTTCCTCTGCCCGGAGTTACTGTCGATGTGAGTATTAAAAATATTTTCACTGCCTTTCAATCAGATTTTGGTCTTTTGTTTTTTTTTCTCTCTCTTGTATTTTTTGTTGTTTCACTTAATATGCAAGCCCATTGTATCTTTTGTTTCCATTCATTGCCGGCCAATCCTTCCTTTTTGTTTTTTGTGCATCTGTATGAGTTCTGGTCCCGAACATTGTGTATTGCATATCCACGTAATATTGGTTACCAACACCTTGGGATTATTTTTATTTAAATTCTCCTTTGCAACACGTTGAGCTTGCAAGTTGTCTCTGTGTATGTGTCTGAGTTTGTGCATCGGTGACACGTAAAACTGGAATTTAATATGAAATCCTGTGATGAAAAGGATCATGGAATCATGAAAGTTGTCACTATAGACATAAAAGCGGTCACTGAATACGTATACGCTTATGTGTCCGGAATTATTGTAAATCATACGCACTAGGGACCACCAGCTGTTTGAAGAGTACAACACTCTATGATTACAAAAATTAAAACTCAATATAAATACAGCATGGGATGAATTATGTTAAGCATTTTGTAATACACAATTCACTACCATATTGTGGTGTGAGAAAAAATATTGCGTATATTATTGATTGTTCCAAAGTTGAAGTTGGCTCAAAATTTTTTAGTTACTTTGTTTTTTTTTTTGTTTTTTTTTATATAAATAAAAAGAAAACGGAGCTTTCAACTGATTTTAACCAAGTTTTGTAGTGGAACTTTTTACTTAAGTATTTTTTCAAAGTACCTTGTTCACTTCGTCTGGTTCATGGGCGATAACTTAGCTTCATACGATTTGAAGATACCATACAACTTCTCATATTATTTATATCCATGGCATTCACTTCATTTGAAACCCCATTACAATTTAATAATAATTTGTTTGACAAAATTGTGAGGATTTTATGAAATCACAAGCATTCAGATAGAAAGTTTTAATATATACAAAATTTTCTCTACAACTTTCTGATATTCAATATTTTTGGAAGTTGTGGAAGAATTCCGATTAACAGAGCTAAAAATCACGTTCTTTTGTCTAACTTAAATTTATTTCTAATGTCTTCAAACTATTATTCATTATTAAATTTTATACAATCATGTAGATCGGGGGGGGGGGGGGGGGGGGGGGGGGGGGGTTTCATGTCTTCTCTACATTTTCAATTAAATCCATTCAACTATATTTTCGGTATTGGATTGTTTGTTTTTTCCTGTTTTTTAGTGACAAAAATATAGTTACATACAAGCAACAACAGTCATTGTTCCCTTTGTGTATCCAAAAACAGGTTAAACATGACCAATGTCACGTCAGAGTTCTCCAGAAAATGTCTGAGGGTAATGAAAAGAAAAATTTCCGCCTCCATTATAAAGTCTTGACGCACCTGTGGATTGTATTGTTGTTATTTACACAAGTTCTTGGTTTGTATCAAACGAACAGCCATGGCGTTCATTACGTTCGTTGGTTTTGTCACATTTTTCGTTCGCATTAGAGAATGATCATTTCAAGGCAGACACGGTAGCTCATTACATTGTTTACATTCAAAAATATCTACCAAACAATTTGTTGGAGAACATTTTACCAAAACACTATAAAAAAATCATATATATTTTGACAAAAAAAAATAATTACAATACAAATTTAAATCTATTAGAACTTTTGTGAAACTTTAATTTTATACAATTGTGTAAAAATTTTATTTCTATAGAAATTTTTCGAAATTTTATTTCTTATAGAAAATTTTGTGAAAATGTATATCTATAAAAAATTGTCAAATTTTTTTTCTATAGGAAATTTTTAAAAATTTGATTCTATAAATTTTGTAAATTATCTGTAAAAAATTATTTGTATAAAAAATTTTCTCAAAATTGTTTCTATGGAAAAATTTGTTCCAAAAATTTTATTTATATGAAAATTTTGTCAAATTTTATTCTATGGAAAATTTGTCAAAATTGTATTTCTATGATATTTTCTCAAATTTTATTTCTATAAAATTTTTCTCACACTTGCATTTCTATGGAAAATTGTCAAACTTTTTATTTTCTAAGAACAACTCTTGTAATTTTTTTTTTTTAAATTTTTTTCTATGGAAAATTTTGTCAACATTTTTTTCTATGGAAACTTTTGTCAAAATTTTTATTTGTATAGACAAGCTTTTTATTGAAAATGTATTTTATACAAAATTTTTTGTGAAAATGTTATTTCTATAGAAATTTTTGTGAGAATTTTTTTCTATAGAATATTTTGTGAAATTTATTTCTTTTAAAAATATTGTCAAATTTTTTTTTTATAAGAAAATTTTTGTTAAAAACTTTGATTTTTCTATAGAAATTTGTAAAAATTTGATTTCTATAAAATTTTCGTCAAAAATTTATTTCTATAAAAAATTTCTCAAAATTGATTTCTATGGAAAATTGTCAAATTTTATTTTCTGTAGAACACATTGTCAAAATTTATTTCTAATAGTAACAAACCTGTCAAAATTTTATTTTATAGAACAACTCTGTCAAATTGTTTTTCTTATACAAATTTTTTTTTCTATGGAAATTTTGTCAAAATTTTATCTTACATTGGAAAACTTTTATCAAAATTTTATTTATATGGAAAATTTGTCAAAATTTTATTAGTATATGGAAATTTCTGTAAAAATTGATTTCATATAGAATTATCTTTCTCTAATTTCGTAATTCTATAAAAAAATTTTCTCAAAATTGTATTTCTATAGAAGAATTTTTTGTCAAAAATTTTATTCTATAGAACAACTTATCAAAATTTTATTTCTATAAGGAGAATTTTGTCAAAATTTACTTGTCTATGGACAATTTGTCAAAATTTTATTTATATGGAATTTTGGTCCAAAATTGAATTTACTATAGAATATTATTTCAAAATTTTATATTGTTCTATAAATTTTTCTTCAATTGCATTTCTATGGAAAATTTGTCAAATTTTGATATTTTCTATAGAAACAACTCTGTCAATTTTTTTTTTTTTTCTATAAGAATGTTGTTACTATGGAAATTTTTGTCAAAATTTTATTTCTATTTGGGAACTTTGTCAAAATTTTATTTTTTTTATGGAAACTTTTATGAAAATTATAATTTATACAAATTTTTTGTGAAAATTTTTATTTCTACTAGAAATATTTTCGTTGTAGAAATTTAATTTCTATAAAAATTTGTGAAAATTTTATTCTATTAAAAATATGTGTCAATTTTTTTTCTATTTAGAAAATTTTGTATAAATTTGATTACTATAGAAAATTTTGTAATTATATTTGCTTTGGAAAATGTTGTTCAAAAGTTTTATTTAATATTTCGGAAAATTTTTTCAAAATTATTTCTTCTCTCGAAAAATGTTGTTCCAAAATCTGTTATTTCCTATAAGAAAATATTTTGTCAAAATTTTATTCTATAGAAAATTGTATCAAAATTGAATTTATATGGAATTTTTCTCAAAAATTGTAATTTTCTATAGAATATCTTCCTCCAAATTATATTTTACTATTTACAAAAATTTTACTCAAATTGCTTATTCTATAGAAAATTTTTGAAAAAATTATTATTCTACAGCAACAACTTGTCAAAATTTTATGTATTAGAAAACTGTGTCAAAGTTTTATTTATTTATGGAATTTTGTCAAAATTTTCAATGGAAATTTTGTAAAATACATTTCTATTGAAAATTTGTTCAAAATTTTATTCCTATAGAAAACTTTTTTGAAATTTTTATTTCTATAGAACACACCTGTTCAAATTATTAATTACGATAATAGAACAACTCTGTCAAATTTTTTTCTTATAGACATTTTTTATTTCTATGAAATAATTTTGTTTCTTCAAAATTTCATTTTTCTTATGGAAAATTTTGTTCAACCTTATTCTGTATCTGGAAAACTTTATGAAAATTTAATTTTTATACAAATTTTGTGAAACTTTTTATCTTCAATAGAAATGATTAGTGAAAAAATTTCTATTTCAAATAAAACATTTTGTAAAAATTTTATTTCTATAGAAAATTTGAAAAAAAGATGATTTCTACAAAATAATGTCCGAAAATTTTGTTAAAAATTTGATTTCTTATAAAATGTATGTAAAATTTTAATTTCTATAAGAAAACTTTTATCAAAATTGTATTCTCTATTATTTTGTTAATACTATTTCTGTAAAACAGTTGTCAAAAATTGTATTCTTTAGAAAATTTTTGTCAAAATTTTATTCTTTACATAAAATTTTGTTCAAAGGTTTTTCTATCTAAAATTTTGTTCAAAACTTTACTTGCGTATAGGCAAAATTTTTTGTCAACAATTTTGTATAAAAAAAATTTTGTCAAATTTCTACACAAAAAAATTGACAAAATTTCTATGTATATACAATACAATTTGAAAAAATTTCTATAAAATAAATAGTGAACAAATTTTTCTATAGAAATATTCTTTTTCGGAAGGTTCAAGTGTGCGTTCGTTGTTGGGTTATAATGAACTCGCCTGAATTTTATTCTGATAATTGGTTGATAGTTTTTTGCTCTGCAAAACACGAATAATGTAGAGGAGCACCGCTCAAAAATAATCCAGAACTGGCACTCGAAATCAGCACGATTTGATCGGTGGCAAACGGAAAAGAGAGATGTTTGTCCATGAATTTATTCGGCAATAAAGCCGGCTATTTCGTGTTAAACCTACTTTTTAGCAAGTTTCAAGTGTGGATTCACTTTTGGGCTTAGCGAACTGTCTGAATTTAATTCTGTAATAAATTGTTGATAGTTTTGGCTGCAATGTAGAGGTGCTGATGTAGGAATGTGGTTAATTCCGAAACTGCGTCCATCAACACCATCTTGCAGTCTAAGAGCTTTGCCCAAATAAAAATTTGGACAAACATTCTTTTCCCTCTGTTGGATTTAAGCTTACACTTGTAGTTTAGTCAATGTAGTGGTTTTAAGCTGAGCAATAAAAAAACAAAACAATGCTTAAAGAAACAAACACCAAACAATAACCAAAACACAAACGACATGAAATAAAATTTTGTCAAATTTTTCTATACAAAAAATTTGCAAATTTTCTTATACAAAAAAAATTTGACAAAATTTTCTATAAAATAAAACTTTTGACAACATTTTTTATACAATACAAAAATTGACACAAAATTTTCTATACGAAATTACAATTTTGACAAAAATTTTCTATAGAAATAGAAATTTAATAATTTTTTCTATATAAATAATTCTTGATAAATTTTCTATAGAAATAAAATTTTTTACGAATTTATTTCCTTATAGAAATAATAATGTCAGAATTTTCTATAGAATAACATTGTTTTTCAAAATTTGTGTTATAGGACATAAAATGTAGTTGTCACCCTTTTCTATACAAAAAAAGTTTACAAAACTTTTCTATCAGAAATATATGTTTTGCAACTTTTCTTAGTTAATAAATTTGAACATTTTTTTAAATAAAATTTTTACAAAAATCTTTCTATAGAAATAAAATTTTGACAAAATTTTTACTATACGAAATAAAATTTTGACAAATTTAGTAGTTTTGATAGAATCTTTCTACGCACACTGTTTTGGAATTACTTTTGGGATGAGTGACAACCGATAACTTCCCAGCAAAAAACATTTGGCAAGTTCTTTCCAAAGGCACAACTTTAAAAAGCACTCCGAGAAGAATGCACTCCCAATGATAGTTCTTTATTTTTTAACTACCCAGCGAAGTTCTTTCAATACCACATTCTTTACTCGAGTTTTTTTCTTTACTTATTATTGGGTAATTTTAATTTTTTTGTTTCAAATAGGTTAAAAAAACAGAGTAATAATTCAAAAAATGCGTACAAAATTCTCTTAAGATTTTGATCGAAAAATATGCTTAATCCGCATCTGAAAAAATGTGTCTGAATTTTTGAAAATAATTGGGTCAAACAGTTTTCTGATAAGGTTTTTAGAATCCATCTAAAAATCTAAAAACAAAAAATAAACAACTTATTTATTATTAATAATATACTCACAGAATTTTTTAATTTTACATCCAAACCATTGAATTCGGATCAGCATCTTAAAGAAAGTGATGCAAATTCATTTCGAACGGCTGGTTGAAATGAGAAGGACTATTTCCGATTCCTATGACAAGCCCATGTTAATTTCTTCGCTTTCTGCGTCAACTTTCATGCACCGCTTCCGGATCCATCGAAAAGAACCATTCTGCCATATACTTTTTGGCGACGCTTTTTTTGCTGGGTTCTTTACTCGCTTAATATTCACGACGAGTTCCACTATTCTCTTGAAGTGTACATTTGAAAATTACGATATCGCCCCTTTCGTTTGTATAAAATTTTCCACTTTTTCACATTCCCATGTGTTGTAAATCCCCATATTCTCAATCGATCTCTCTAACACTCCCTACTCAAACTGCCACACAATAACATCTTGGAAATAGTATTGCTTATTCAGTGCACTACAAAACGGCAAACATGTCCCCCAGCTTCCTCAGAACCCTTATACAACCGGCAATACCAAAATTACTAAAGAAACTTCAAAAAGCTGTGGACAAAGTCACGTTTTTCTTGTTTTTGTATCTTTATTCGTTTCTTTGAATATCTTTTGCTTAGCTGAACTTAAGGACATACTAGTTTTTGTTTACGATTTTGAACTGATTCTTTGCTTACCATTTCTTTTTTGCTTATAACAAAAAAATCGCATACTGCTGTTCTTGCCCAGCATCACAACAATAAAGTGAGGTAGCAGATTTTTCTTCAAGCAAAACAGCCAACAACAACTACAAGAAACTTCAGAGTGACGTTGTTAAACAAACCTTTTTGTTGGTTAGTCCGGAGATTTTAATGCTACGTGTACTTACACACTCTTAGCTCTTTTTCGCTACTTTCTATTGTTTTCCATTGTTTGTTATTTATTTTTTTTTTCGAAGCCTCTACTATTGTGGGCTTGAATAATTTCTTCTTAAGTTCCGATTTGCAGTTTGATGTCCGGGGTTTTGATTGTAGCCACTACCAACTCTTGCCTTGACCTGCCATTAGATTTGCCTTGGGTTTGGTTGCATACTTCGTTAATGCTTCACCACTCAAGAATCCATAGATTTTTCCCACTATGTGTTCCGCGATAAGACGGAAAACATTTTTTTGTGGTTTTTCGCTTGTGTGGCAGTAAACAAAACTAAATAAAAACCTGGTGTTGTAATTATTTTAAAGCATATTATTAAATGCCTCTTTGCTTTGAAAATATAATTTCAACTTATTAACTGATTTATCACACGTGAATGGCAAAAGTTCATGGCATCAATGGTGGTTTTCCAAACCACACTTAAAAAAATCTGTAAGTGCTTATTTTAAATACCCCTCTTAGAATTGGTGATGGGGGTTATAAAATGCATGGTCATTCTGTTTGCTAACATGATCAAGAATTACTATCAGACCCTATTTAAAGTAAAAAAGCCTTCCAAAAAGTACTTGCGACTCCAACGTGTGATCCGGATTATAGTGCAAACTTGGATCATCTACAATGAAATTTTGGCGTTTGGGGTTTTTCATAAAATGGAATCACTTAGTTTGCTGATCCTTTGCATTGCTCTTTGCAATGTTTGTACCTTTGAAGTTACATGAATGAAGCCAAATTTCAAAGAACTGAAAAGGAATTTTACATATTATTATTACATATTTTAATACGAGCTTACTTGGACACAACAATATTAAGCCATTGTATTTGTTACTAGAAGCTCAGTTGAAAAGAAACATGCCAGATCACAGATCGACAAGCCGAATAAGACACATGTTTCATTTGCCTGGGCTAATGTAACTATTTTCGCCCAGTCTTTAGTGGAGAATCTGGCGGGTTTCACTCATAGAAAATCGTGCACGGTAAAGACGTGCTCGCGTCCAACACGACATCCTGTGCTGACCCACTTGATCGCATCTCTAGAGTGATGCTTCACCAAGGTGGGTGATGGCACTAATTATCACACTACGCAAGAACATCTCTCACTCGTAACCCTAGGCCCCCTTCTGAAAATCCAACTCCATCCACTAGCTGCGCCTTTCTGGCGTCCGTCTCCACGGAGCCTACACTGGAACTCAGCTCATCTGCCCCCCCCCGTATCGACTGTTCATAATGATCGACCCCAGTCACTCAGTACCTTTGTCGACTTGACCCTGGCAGCGGGGGCTCCGCTATCCTGATACTTTCCGAGGAGCGAATGCGAAGGGCCCGTCGTTCTCATGTTCAAAACGATTCGTTCACTGAAATTGAATCAAACAACAACATTGTGGTTGTCCAAAAACTCAGTGAAACAGGTTGGTGATCAATCCTGAGCAACGAGAAAATGACACCACTGCCGTACGTCAAAACAACAACCAGGTCATTGATCTGAAAAAAACGTTAATCGGTTCACTACTTATAACAAAATTAAAAAAAAAAAAACAATTAAGGAAAAGTTCTTAAGTTTCGGGGCGCGGACCCGTATATTATACCCTGTGCACACTTTGTAGATCTAAATTTCGGATACCACTATCACAATCCGTCAAATGTGTTTGGGGGCCTTATATATACAGGTTTGTCCCAAAATACATATATCACTCGATCTGGACAGAATTTAGATAGACTTCTACAAAATCTAATAGGACTCAACATTTTAAGTTGGCTACATGCACTAGGTGAGCCACAAATTTGGGCTAAAAAAAATAGGCGGCAACATTTAGAATCTGTAAGCCAATTTTAAAGGGAAAACTTCGCAAAAAGTTTAATTTATGATATCGCTCGATATCTATGTCTATTAGAAGTTAGGAGAAATTAGAGTGTCATTTTTTACAACTTTTCCGGACTAAGCAAGTGGCTGATTTAACAAGGAAAATGTTGGCATATGGTTTGACCATTTTGTCGAAATCAAGAAAAACATATTATTGGAGCTATATCTACAATCTGAACCGATTTCAATCAAAATTGGCACACCATGACTATAAATTACTTAAATTGATACACGAGTGCAAGACCAAATATGGGCCAAACTCTGGCTTCTGGGCCCATATAAGGTCCATATCGGCTAACGCGAAAAATATATATGGAGCTATATTCTAATTCTGAAACGATTTTCAATCAAATTCTTGCACACTTGACGTATACCACTAAGTGTTATGTTTGTAACAAAATTGACAAGCAAATCGGTATAAAACTCTGGTTGCGGCTGGCGTCACATAATTAGTGCATGTTATCGCGCGACCAAGATAGTATATGGGAGCTAATATTCTAAAATCTGAACCAGATTTCCAAAATTCAAAAATCAACTTAGGGTTCCTATTCTGACCCCAATTAGGAACATGTTATTGCCAATTTGAAGTGCGTTCTTTGGACATTAAATTCGACCTAGCTTCTGATCACAAAACACCTGTCAACCAGACAGACGGACGGGACGGACGGGACAGACGGGACAGACGGGACATGGTATATATCGACTCAGGGACCCACCCTTGAGCATATATTTCAAAGACACCATGCTGTCTATCTCGTCTGCCTTCTTGGGTGTTACAAACATATGCCACCTAACTATATAAATAACCTGTTCCACAGCTGTGGGGCGCAGGGTTATAAAAAGATCGCTAAGCGTGACTCTCGAACCTGATGTTTTTGCACCATACCAATTGCAATCCGGCGTTAACGGTCCGCCTACTAGCACATGCACCATCGAGGTAATTGTCATATTAACGTCTAACGATTATTTTAAAACTTTTCATGGCCAAAGAAAACGAATGCGTTCATGAAATTCGTGAACGCCTCCGTGATACGAAATTGTGAACATTCCAGTTTTGATTTTTTTGTGAACGTTTCCGTTTCATGCTCCGTCCGCTATCACTACTATACAATAATTTTTTCTATTAGTGAGATGATTCGAATTCATTGGCTCTTAAAAATATGCTAATTTTTACCACAAGGTAACGATAAATATTGCTCCCAAATTGAACCACTTCTCACCACCACTCTGTGCATCCGTCTTCTCCACTTAGCATGAAAAAAAATTGTCGTTTGAGGTCAAACGATTCGATGTGCCTTTAAAATAACGAATGCAAACTGTTTGCTTAGCATAGAATACGCCATTTACTATAATAAAAGTATTTTTTCCTTGTCCAAAAGTCGATAAACGTTTCAAGAAGTCGTTTGTCCTTATAAATAAAGTGATTTCACTTAAAAATGCGGTATCATACATGAAATGACCAAAATGTTTGGTTAAGGTCACTTGACTTTAATAATTCGAGAAAAGAATCTTTAAAATGTTATTAAAAATTGTCTTAAATTTAATATCTTTTTGCATCTGAGTACAAAGCAATATAATTAGAAAATAAAATGTGACAAAATTTTCTATAGAAATAAAATCCAATGAAAGAAGCTGCGCGCGAATTGCTTCACCACTTAAATATGAACTAACATTATTAGTTTTGTTAGTAAAAGAATAGCCCGACGAATTCCACATTACACACAACAACAAAAAGCGCAATTTTAAATTCTAACAACCCACCAAAACGGCCGAGAACAGCAACTACAGGGATTGATGGCAACATCAACAACACCAACTGATGTCAAGTCTGAGTAAGATTTTCCCACAATACCACAATTTACAATTTTGATCCAAATTTTCATATTAAGAAATAAGAATTTTTGGTAGATTATTTTTGGGGGAATATATAACTATAGACCTGATTGGCACCAATTTAGCATGGGGTTGTTACGCGGCCAATATACTACGGTTAGTTAGGTTATGTGGCAGCCCTACGTATCAGCTCACTTAGACTATTACAGAAGCCATTGTGATACCACAGTGGTAAACTTCTCTCTTATCACTGAGTGCTGCCCGATTTCCAATGTTAAGCTCAATTGACAATGGAACCTCTTTTTATCAGCCAGAGTCCGAACGGTGTTAACACTTCCCAGTGAAACCACTTTAGTAGAAAACTTTGAAACCTCAGACACATGTCACCAGCATTACTGCGAGGTGCGGATAAATCCACCGCTGAAAAACTTTTTGGTGTTCGGTCGTAGCCAGGATCGAACCGCATGACCTATGTGTATGCAAGCGGGCATGCTTACCATTGACAACACGGTTGCTTCCCCTAGCGGCCATATACTAGCCAATATACCAAATTTCACCAGTACCAAATTTCAACCGGTCGGATGAATTTGCTTATCTCTTAAGGCTCCGCGAGTTCAAATCTGAGGGATCGGTTTATATATGGGGGCTAATCATTATAATATGGACGATATAGCTGGACCAATTTGCCTGCTGGTTGTTAGAGACCATAAAGTCTAACACCAGTACCAAATTTCAGCACGAATCGGATGAAATTTTTGCTCTTATGGGCTCCGCGATTAAACTGGGACGTATATGGGGGATTACTATATTATTGGACCGATGATGGACCAATTTTTTGCATGGTTTAGTTAGAGATCATGTCTTAGACATCATGTCCAAAATTTCAGCCGGGATTGCGATTGGAATATTTGCTTCTCAAGAGGCTCCGCAAGAATCTGGTGGTCGGGTTTTAATATGGGGTAAGTAATATTAATTGGACCCTATGCGACCAATCTTTGCAATGGTTCTTTATGAGATCCAATTATCCACACTGTACCAAATTTCAGCCGAGATCTGCATGAAATTTGCTTCTTTCAGCAGGATACCGCCAGCTAAATCTGGGTGTCGGTTATTATATGGAGGGCATTAATAAGATACTTGGATCCGATGTGGGACAATTTATTTTGCATGATTATTAGAGACATAATGGTAACACGATGTACAAATTTCAGCCGGATCGGCATGATAATTTGCTTTCTTAAAGGGCTCCGACAAGCCAACAATCTGACGGATCGGTTTATATGGGAGTGCTATCACGTCAAAAAGTTCGTCCGATATGGCCCGCATGTTCCAATACCGGTCCACCTACGGACAATTAACAACTACTTGTGCCATGTTACAAGTCGTTCGGAGTTACGCGTGATTTTTAACAGACGGGAACGGACGGAAAACATACTCAGATCGACTCAAGAACTTTCACCACGACCCAGAATATATTACTTTTATGGGATTCTTAGAGCAAATTTTATCGACTGTGTTACAAACGGAAATGACAAAGTTAATATGGACCCCCATCTACGGTGGAGGGTAATAAAAGAGATTCGTGTCTAAAGTATCCTTACTTATAATTCTCCGCTTGCTTTTTGGTTCGGGGAATCAATACAATATTTGTTATAGTAAAGTCAAATCTTTGGCGACCGGTCATGCTTTTTTTTTTCAGTGTAGCCCTGCAAATCCTTAGGTGTCTTTGGCCATATTGCTCAGTGTGAGTCTTAGTCGATCATAACCATAGCCTTGTCCTATGTACCCTTAGGTTAAAAGTTTAGGTTAAGTGGAACTTATTCCAGGCTCACTTAAATTTAGTTCAGTTCCATGTATGATATGTCCTTCCAATCCGTCTGCCAGTGAACACATTTTTTGTAGATCCAATGCGCACGGTTCGCCAGTTTTAATCCAATCGGAACTTTCCAAATTTGCACAAAGTTTCTAGTTTTTGGGTCACGAGTGGAACCTAATGAGAAGTCGCGATGCAAATCTTTGATATTCAGTCCCATATCAGTATCTCTCTTCTTGCCCGATATGCACTTTTATGCGCACCCAGAAAGCCTAGAGGTTTCCCAATAAATTTCTTCGACAAATTATTCACAAGAATAAAATTGGTTACGTATAGCTTAATGTGGCGCTTACAATTTTATTGAAATGGGTTCCAGATTTAGATATTTTACCCACGAAAGTTATTTTTCACGACTGCAACTCTCTGTGATAGAATTTTTCTGTAAAAAATTACTATTGCGCTACTAATGGATTACATGAATTTTGCTGCTTAGCGAATATATTTTAATATATTCGTTTGATGTGCATGACAATCGACAAACCACTGTGAAAAACTATGAAACTATATCGCATAGTGGTAAATGTTGAAAGTGTTTGTTGCTGTTAATGATTCTTTGGGGGAAAAAGGTAGTAATTTTATTTAATATATACAATTTTTGTACCTCCACCATAGAGTATGGGGGATAATATTAACTTTGTCATATCCGTTTGTAACACATCTGCAACTACTTGACTCTTAAAAGAACCCCATAAGTATATATATTCTCCGGTTCGTGCTGTTGAAATTCTGAGTCGATCTTGCAGCATATCCGTCCGTCCGTTCTGTTTAAATCACGATTAACTTCGAAACGAAAACAATCTGATCGACTTGAAACTCTGGCACAAGTAGTTGTTATGATGTGGTCGTATGGTATTGCAAAATGGGCCATATCGGTCACTTTTACGATATAGCCCCCTATAACGGACCCCCAAATTTAGTATCGATCCGGCTGAAAATTTGGTATATGGTGTTAGTATATGGTTCTCTAACAACCATTGCAAAAATATGGTCCACATTGTGTCATAAATTACTATATCAGCCCCCCAATATAAACCGATCCCCTGATTTGGCCTTCGCGGAGCCTCTAGACGAAGCAAGATTTCAGTCGATCCGGCTGGGAACTTTGGTTAACATGGTGTTAGTATTTGGTCTCTAAAGAAGCATGCAAGAATTCGGATCCAATATCGCGTCCATACGATCTATATAATAGCCCCCAGTTATAAAATCGATCCCCAGATTTATCTCCGGAGTCCTCTTGGAGGAGCAAAATTCACTTCGATTGCCGGTGAAATTTGCGTACGTCGGTCGTCTAGTATAATGCGCTAAGTAACCATGCCAAAATTTGGGGATATCGCGGTCTATAGTCTATATATAGCCGATGATCTCCAATCATCACAAAAACTTGGTCCAATATCGGTTCATAACATGGTGCCACCTCGAGCCAAAGATAATCTACCAAAATTTTAATTTTTTTTTATTAGAAACATTGTCAAGATGTTATCTTACTATAGAAAATTTTTGTTCCAAAATTCTTATTTCTATAGAACAATTTTTGAACAAAAATTTTTTGATTTCTATAAGAAATATTTGTCCAAAATTCTTACTTCTCATTTAAAATTTTCGTCAAAATTTCTTATTTCCATACGAAACATTTAAACTTAATTATATACGTTTTAAACTCGGCCTTTTTAGTTTAAATAATGATACCGATGTCTGCAGACTATGTTGTATTTATTACCGCTGTTAGGAAGTTTTTAGATAACCTTTCGTCATCGGCTTCAGTAGAAGTTTTCTACGCAATCCTTGGTTGGGGGTACATAAGAATTCGGCCTGGCCGACTTACCGACCGCACTGTTACTTGGTTTTTACTCTTATGTGTTTATTTAAAGAGAATGACTGTCTGAAAGATGAGCGCTTAATTTAAACCTGTGTAACCGCTCATTCAAGGTCATGTAATTCCGGACAATATTTATTTCATAATGTATTACCCCTAGCGCCACACTGTGAACACGGTATTATAGTTAGTGCATATGTTTGGCAACACCCAGAAGAGAGACGAGAATAGACACATGGTGTCTTTGGAGAAAATGCTAAGGGTGGGCTCGCTGAGTCGAATAATAGCCATGTCCGATCTGTCCGTGAACACTTTTTCTTCTAATCAAAAGTCAATTAGGTCGCAATTTTTTAGTTCCAAATCGACTGTCAATTTTGGCACAATGTATATGTTTGGATTCAGAATAGAACACCTATTGATTTTTGAAGAAAATCGTTCAGATTATCGATTATAGGCTTCCTCGTATATATATTTCGCCCGATAGTGGACATTATATGGCCTCAGAAGCCAGTAGTTTTTCCCTAATTTGCTTAAAATTTTGCACATTTAGCGTTCAATATAGCTTTCGCCCGATTTGTACACGTCATACTGACCACAGAGGCAATTTATTTTACTCCGATTTGTGTGACATTTTGCACAGGGAGTGAATTAGCATATATGTATGCGTGCAAATTTGGTTGAATCGGTCTCAGATTTGTAGATATAAGCTCCCATATATATGTTTTATCTGATTTCGACAAAAACATGGTAAATTATATAGAAGTATATTCAATTTATTTCGTAAGCCTTCATCTATATGAACATTATATATAATTTTAGCGAATTACATCCGAAACATTTAAAAGTCCACCCAAATTTATTGAAAAGTATTATATTTCCTTTACTGTTCGTTAGTATGAGAAAATTTCAGCCAATAACAATGTCATTTAACTGCTTCTAAATTTTTTTTGTCCTTTTGAGAATTCAGTTAATAAACAAATGGATTTGTACAAAAATATCCAAAACGAAAAAAAAAACTTTTAAGCAAAAGATCATATAATCTTAACTTTGGAAAGAAGCTTGTGGAGAAAAAAAGTGTACGTTATTTGGCATATTATTAGTAAAATTTGAATTTTCGCCAACCATCACTACGACGCAAAGTTTTACTACTTGTCGAAGAGGCTACACAGGAAAACAGTTTACGCAATTCATCGTTTTTAAATGTAATTTACAAATGAGCCAGAAGTTGAAAAAAATTGTCTTTGCTAATCTTTATTTAAATGTGCATCGCATAAAAAAGTGTAATTTAGCATTCTTGGGTTTTACGTTAACCAAAAAAAAAAGAAAGCTGCTTGGCCTAATGGGTTGTAAAAGTTTTCAGACTTTTCGCGAGAGAAAGAATATTTGGAAAACATTTTTTTTTGGTGGTAATATTCTTGTAAAAAGTTTCGACATTAAAAAAAAAACTTAAAGTTTGTAAGAGAGTTGATTTACGACAATAAAAACAAGTAATAAAATATTTGGCGAGGTCTATTGACTTAAGCTCACTTCAAAAAGCGAAAACATATGTCACAGAATTTGCCTTACATTCAGCGTCAGGTCAATTACAAAGGCCAATAAATTACAAAAATTAAAGCCGATAGCTTTTGTTTTATTTATTTTAGTTTTAATTATAATAAATTTAATAAATAAACAAGTATACACGGCCGTAAGTTCGGCCAGGCCGAATCTTATGTACCTCCACCATGGGTTGCGTAGCAATTTCTACTACAGTCTGTCATCCACAATAGAATTACGTAGGTTGCCGATGGCAAGGTATCTTAACACTTCTTAACACCATCTTCTCAAATGCATGTTAGTCCATACGGGGTAAAAATTAAAAAAAAGGCCGATTAAGTACGTATATAATTCAGTTTGAGAAATTTTCTGTAGAAATAAAATTTAAAAAAAAAAAAAAAAATTCTATAGAAATAAAATTTTGACAAAATTTTCTATAGCAATAAAATTTGACAATATTTTCTATAGAAATAAAATTTTGATAAAATTTTCTATAGCAATAAAATTTGACAAAATTTGTTTTGAATTTATTTCGGCATAAGCCGGCTCTCATACAAAACCATTTTTCGGGAGGTTCAAGTGTGGTTCATTGTTGGGTTTAATGAACTGCCTGAATTATTCTGATAATTGGTTGATAGTTTTGCTGCAAGTAGAGGATGCTGATGAGGAATGTGGTAATTCCGAAACGTGCGTCCATCCAACCATCTTGCAGTCTACAGGGCTTTGCCAAATAAATTTGACAAACATTCTTTTCCTCTGTGGGTAAGCATATTGTAGTTTAGTCAATGTATGGTTTTAAAGCTGCATAAAAAACAACAATGCGAAAAATTTTTATTTTATTTATTTATTTTTTTGTTTTTTTTTATTGACAAAATTTTGTATAGTAATAGTATTTTGACAAAATTTTCTATAATAATAAAATTTAGACAAAATTTTCTATAGAAATAAAATTTTGGTAGATTATTTTTGGGGATCGGCTATATATAAATATAGACCGATATGGACCAATTTTGGCATGGTTGTTAGCTGCCATATACTAGCGCAATATACCACATTTCACCATGTACCAAATTTCAACCGGGTCGGATGAATTTTGCTCTTCCAAGGGGCTTCGGAGTTCAAATCTAGGGATCGGTTTATATGGGGGCTACATATAAATATGGACCGATATAGACCAATTCCTGCATGGTTGTTAGAGACCATAAACTAACACCACGTACCAAATTTCAACCGAATCGGATGAATTTTGCTCATCCATGAGGCTCCGGAGGTCAAATCTGGGGATCGGTTTATATGGGGCCTATATATTATTATGGACCGATGTGGACCAATTTTTGCATGGTTGTTAGAGATCATATGCTGACATCATGTACCAAATTTCAGCCGGATCGGATAAAATTTGCTTCTCTTAGAGGCTCCGCAAGCCAAATCTGGGGATGGGTTTATATGGGGGTATATATAATTATGGACCGCTATCGACCACTTTTTGCATGGTTGTTAGAGATCATATGCTGACATCGTGTACCAAATTTCAGCCAGATCTGATGAAATTTGCTTCTCTTAGAGGATCCGCAAGCTAAATCTGGTGATCGGTTTATATGAGGGCTATATAGAATTATGGATCGATGTGGACCAATTTTTGCACGATTGTTAGAGATCATATGCTGACATCATGTACCAAATTTCAGCCGGATCGGATGAAATTTGCTTCTCTTAGGGCTCCAGCAAGCCCAAATCTGGGGATCGGTTTTATATTGGGGCATATATATAATTATGAACCGATGTGGACCAATGTTTTGCATGGTTTTAGAGACCTATACTAACATCATGTACCAAATTTCATGCCGCATCGATGAAAATTTGCTCAGGCTCACTTAGACTATTCGTTCTTGTGATACTCACAGGGTGAACTTCTTTCTTACACTGAGTGCTGCCCGATTCATTTAGCTCATTGACAAGATACCTTTTTATACAGTCGAAGGTTCCACATTGCGATAAACCACTTAGGAAGCTTTGAAACTTCAGAAATGTCCAGCATTACTGAGGTGGATAATCCACCCTGAAAAACTTGTTTGGTGTTCGGTGTCCTTTTTATAGCGCGAGTCCCGAAACGGCGTTACAACATTGCAGTGAAACCAAACTTAGAAGAAGCTTAAAACCCTCAGAAATGTCTCACAGCACTTACTGTAGTGTGGGATAAACCACCGCTGAAAAATTTTTTTGTGTTCGGTCGAAGCAGGAATCGAACCCATGACCTTGCTGTAGTGCAAGGCGGGGCATGCTAACCATTGCACCACGTGGCTCCTTGACACCATATACTAACACCATGTACCAAATTTCAGCCGGATCGGAATAAAATTCTTCTCTTGAGGATCGCACAGCCAAATATTGGAGTTCCGTTTATATGGGGCTTATACGTAAAGTGGAATCCGATATGGCCCCATTTGCAAGTTAGCGTGATTTCAAATAGACGGCGTGACGGACATGCTCAGATCGACTCAACAGAATTTCACCACGACTCCAGAATATACTTTTGGGGTCTTATGTGTTACAAAGACGAATGACAAAGTTTAATATACCCCATCTATGGTGGAGGGTATAAAAATGAAAATAAATAAAATTAATAAAATACTTTACAACGCCCAACATTGTTACAGTCCCTTCTACCACTACTGTGGTACAGGCTATAATAAGTTTGCGAATTTGTAATGTCAGAACGCAGGAAAGAAATGTCTGAGAATGTTTTTTTTTTATGGCGGAGAAATCATAGTCCTTTCTCTGCGTACACGAACATGACGATATCTCACACATCGGCTCAGACAACTGTCACCAGTACCGTTAATAACCCTGACTTGGAGCA
>PGFW01042301.1:0-13230 GCA_003123925.1 Haematobia irritans | reverse complement strand
TCCTTCGATAGGGAAAATATCTGTGCTCCATTGATTCCTTTTTGTTTTGTTCTTAAAATTTTGGCAAGGAGGGCCAGATGTACGAGTACATTGGTGTACGTGTGTAGATGTATAGAGTGTTTTTGGCTAAATATGGTGGTGTGTTGGTGGGTTTAATGGGCAGGAGATGTACGTAGTTTTCCTTTTGGTGCCAAACCAGAGCCAGAATCGTTAAAGGTGGACTCTCGTACACTAATTCCGATGGTACGTTTTGTGGATAATACATGAATCGCAATGCAATTTTAGCAGGGTATGTAAGAGTTCGAGTGTTATGGCAGCAGACACCTTGGTTCCTATTGGTTACCGACTGGCATCTTGAATAGGGAAAAAATGATCTTGCGTTCGGAGGCCCTAAACTGTGGGCTTGGAGAAAGACGTAAGCCGCACAGGTAAAAATGTTGCGTCTACGCTGAATGCTAAAGCATAAACATAATTTAAACTAAATCATTTTGCATAACTAGAAAATATATATTGATGAATTCCATTAAAAAATTGTGCAAGTAGAAGTAGGGACAGTTTTTTGTGTCCAGGACGCAGCAGATTTCGTGAAAATCGTGTGAAATAAAATCGTAATCAGAAGGACTGGTTAGTATCCCAGGCCAAAAAAAAATTGGAAGTGTTCCGACAAACATTTCTTTTAAAGCCCGATCCCAGAAATCCCCATCGGATTTTTATAAGCTTCGCAGTGGCAAGCGCGTCTTTGGAGCAAAGTCCCACAAACATTGTCTTCTAAAAAGCGGCATGCGTGGCGGAGTCCCTCAAATGATTTTTTTCGCACTATCCGATGGCAGTGGTCCTTCTTGGACAAGTCAACAATTTGCATTCTTAAAGGCGGCACTTGGGATCGCCCAATGAGCCGTTGTTTATACTTCGCGAATGGCGTCCCCTTGTGGACAAGTAGTTAGAAAGACGCAAATCAGCGCTAATTTTAAGTGCAAAATTTTGTACAATTAAATTTTTAGCAAAAAAAGGTGAAAGGACTAATAAAAAAAAACTTAAAAAAAATAAAGAAAAGTGTAACCTAAAAAACTAAAAAATAGATAATAAAGAAAAAATGTAAATTGGTCATTCCCCCGCTGGGATTTGAACGCTGTCGCCGGTTTGGACTTTTGTTCGTTTTCCATGGAAGTTCGTTTTGAGAGAGGTTTGTGCAAATTACGAGAGATTTTTAGAGTTTTTGTTGGGTTGATTTTCTATATGGAGTAAAGATACGTAAGTTAATATAAAATATAGGAAGTATGATACCGAAAATATACGAGAATTAACCGAGAATTGTGTTTAATTTTGTTGTTGATTTTTAATGGATAAAATATAATTGAAATAATAATATAAATAATAGTACGAAAATATATGCCGCGAAAATAAAAAATAACAAGTATATACAGCAAGCTGAAGTTCGGCAGGGGCAGGAATAAATTTGAGGGATACCCCACCTTTGAAATTTCAAGGAAGGAGCTTGAGGACTTGAGGAACACCTCGCGAAGATACAATTTAACATAAATTTTAAGATTTCGGCGGCTATGCAGGACTATATCAGGATTCTAGGATTTTTTAATAGGAGAACCTTGTTCTTGTATTTGTTAGAGAATTCATTAACATCTCTTGTAAGGTGTGCGAAAGAAAAGTTACGTTCTTGATTTGAAATCTTCAAATCTGTAGAACGAAAATCTGGAATTGTTACATTGGAGTTTCAAGCAATTTTCGTGGATCAGTGCGCCGTTCGTAACCCTCAAAGAAGTGAAGTCGGGGTATAGTATGAGGCATTAACCTAAATGGACGCGAAAAAAACTTAATCCGAAGCCGGGATACAGAGGGCGACAGCCCGTTTTTGTGAGCCTAACAATACCAGAAATTAATTTACACATTTCCAGGCAAATCAGATTAGAAAACTGACGGTTTCTAGAAACCCAACGGAGTTAGAATGCGGGGTAGAGTCGTGCGTCCTTTGGGGGCCTAACTAAACCATACTGGAGCGCATACTCAGCGTTTTCGGCACACCCTCTTTAATGACCACGAAAATACCTGCTGAGATTTTCCTATGGTTCGAAGGACAAAGTGAAGGGATAAGAGAACTTAGGGATTTCCTAGAAGCCCAGGAGAAAGTTAAAATCGCGGAAGGAGGTCTGGGTCCTATAGTGGGGGCCTATGACAAAATATTGGACCGATACCCACCAGTTTTCGGCAAACCTCTTTTATGGTGGCGTAAAATACCGGTCTAAGATTTCCAGATTTCAGAAGCAGAAATTGGATAGAAACAGCGGTTTCTATAAGCCGCAAGACGCCCAAATCCGGGACGGCTCGTTTTATATGGGGACCCATACCAAGGAACATGGCCGAGTAGCTAGCACAATTTTTTTTGGGCACACGTATTTTGTGGGTCGCTACAATCACCGTCTAGATTTCCGAAGTTTCAGGTAATTGAAAAAGCCTGGCGGGTTTCTGATAAAGCAAAAGTAAAGATCGGGAGATCGGGTCTGTGTATCTAGTACCGAGAAATATGGACCGGATAACTCGAATCAACTTTTTGCACACGGTGAATTCTGTGGTCCTACAACTACCATAGAATTACGCGCAATTTCGAGGTAAACATGAATAAAAAAACTGGCGTTTGCTAGTAAGCCGCAAGAAGTAAGAAATCGGGGAAGATCGTCTAGGTATGGGGGGCTATACGACCAAAACATCGACCGATACTCCACCCGGCGGCGCCGCATTTTTGGCACGACTTCTTTATGGTCATAAAAGTACCTGTAGATGTTGCAAATTTCAGGCAAAATTGGGATAAAACTAGCGATTTTCTATAAGCCAAAACCCCAAATCGGAGGGGTCGGTGTTATATGTGGGGACTGATATCAAGAGGACCTGGGTGGAACGGCGGGATATAGCCCATGTGGCTTCGAACTGTTAGAGCCTGGCCTGCAGAGAAAGAGACGCAGTTTTGTGCAAAATTTCAGCAGCGAATTGCTTCAATTATTCGAAGACTGTAGCGTGATTAACAACAGACCAGACAGACGAGACCAGACGGAACATGCGTCTATAGGTCGTGCTTAGAATATTTCTCCCTGATCAAGGAATATATTATACGCTGTTATATAGGTCCCGGAAAGTTCGGATATTTCGATGTGGTTTTAAGCAAACGGAATGACAAACTTAATTGTACGGGCCGGGCCCGGGGTCAGCGCATTCTGAGGCGTGGTTGGTGTGTATAAAGACGATGCATGACATAAAAAAATAATTTTTTAGAAAAATATGTTGATAAAGAGAGAAGTTGCCGCTGGTGGAGATGTTGGGAAGAACTGGCGTTTCTTATTTTTTGGGGTCGAGTTCATACTAATAAAAAAATATCTCGAGATAGGCAATTTAGAATGGTTATTCCTTGTGTTCGTGATTACGATCAATGGATCACAAGCAAACATGAGTTGAATTGACTTTCGACGCTTTAATGTTCAATGTGGGCGGGTTTGGTGGCTTGGAGGTGTGATAAGCGCGTGTGCGTGTTATGGTGGGCCCAGCCAAAACCCAGGGGGTTCAAGCCCCTGGTCGAGACGGGAAAAAGTTTTTCAAGTTGTAAAAGATTAGATAATGCAAAATAAAGTATGGATGGAAAAAAAAGTGAAATTGTTGAAAAAAAAAAAAAATCGGCTTTTTAAAATTTCCTTCCATTCAATTAACCTTGCAGGGCAGCAACTTCTAAAAGCAATGCGAAAGGATCCACAAATGGAGTACTATCCGGGTCCTATGGACAAGCCATGTAAAATTCATTGGAGAATGATACCAAGTTTTGCAACTACTTCCGGATCCAAGAAATTGGGAATCCAAACGTACCTTGTTTTTGGAAAGCTCCTTTTTTTGCTGGGGGGATGTTACTTCTTTGTAGGGTTGAATTTATCAAATGGTAGGTCTTGTCCCTCGTAACATTGTAGGCAGGTTCGGAGTGATGGAGACGGATTTGAGATATTTTTCAAGAGGTAAGAGGGTCTGGGTCAGTGGGCGCGGCCAATGGGTTTATAAGCAAAGACGGATACAATGTTGTGTAAATTTATGTTGGTTTGGAGTGGGGATATATGGAAGTTATATCTGAGAGAGCGGAGCAACAAGGACCGTCTTTCAGCCTAATTTTAAGACACATTGGTAAAACTGAGAGGCGGCTTAGTTGAAATGGACGCGATATACTGATCGGTTGAAGACATGTGGGACGTGGCTCGCTGATCTCCCCGATTATCAAATTTAAAGCAAATTAGTTGGTTGATGCGGGCAAGGCGCGTAATGTATTGGGTGTTGCAATTTATTAAAATTAGGAAGGGATTGTCGTTGATTATGCTTATTTAGTTTCAACAGAATGAGGGGACTATAAAGACAGACATTTTCGGGAACCGAGCATGAAGTTTGTGGAGGGTGCATAATTTCTAGGAATTGAACGTTCTTTTATATAGATCTTAATGTAGTTTATGGTTGGCTTAAGTCTCTATTGTTTGTTAACGCTCTAACCACAGATCTTGGGTTCTTAATCTTGTAGTTCATGCTGGGGATGTATGTGGCTAATGTATTGTCTTAGTCAATTAGGATAGTGTTTGGACGGTGCTTGTTAATTGCAAGGTGCGCGAGTACAATCGAGGATACATCCTTCTTCCCTATAAGTTGTATGCCAAGTCAACTTTTTTGTTTATACCCCGTGCGCCACAATTGTTGGAACAGTTATTATCAAGTTATGTGCATATGTTGTGCAACGTCTCAGGAAGGAGACTGGAGATAGTCTAATGGTTTGCTTTGCAATATTGCTCAAGTTAAAGACTAGGTCGCAAAATTTTAGGTCAATCGACTGGTCAAGATTTAAAGCAGGTCAGGAGATTTCTGATTTGAAGTCAGAAATATAACCCTATGGTGGTTGGTTGTTGGAGAGAGAATCGTTGAGATTGTTAGATAAATTGCTGCCAAGTAGGTAGTAATCTTTTCGTCGATATGTAGCTTATTATGGCTCCCAGAAGCCAGGAGTTTTACCCTGAGGTTAGCTGGTCGGAAATTTGCACAAGGAGGGTGAGCGGAATTAAGAAAGGTATGAGTCAACGGTGTGCTAAACTTTTTGGTTGAAATCGGTTCAGATTTGAGATAGTAGCCTCCATACTACGGAGGGGCGTCGGAAAACTTTGCTTAGCCTATCAAGGTGAAAGAGAATAGTTATGTGTGTTTCAAAAATGATTTTTATTTTTCATATAATCTGCCTAAAACGGTGTTCAGGCTAAATTCAGGAGAATAGGAGAGTGGGTCGGAAGCGAGGACTCGGGTAGCTGTTGAATTCGTGTGATTTTGAGCCATGGTTAAAACACTCCTTGTTCGTTGTCTTGATGAGAAAATGTATTGGTTTTTGGGTGCTGTAAGCCGAGGACGCTTTGTTCTACGAATTTGTACATTTTTAAATTTGATCCAGGAAGGAAGGTAAGCAGTCCAATGAGGTGACTCTCTGATGTGTATGTGGTTTTTAACCCTGTTTGGCAGATAGGTCCGAAGTCAAATAGAAATACTTTGAAGTCCCAAATACGCCGTTGCCGATAGAGCCATGAGCCACTGATTGGAATTGTTTTGCCTTCTTTGGGGGCGACTGTCCTCCAAGCTCAGTTCCATTGTTTGGATTGTTCTTGGTTGTCTCTGGAAGTATACGGTGGTGGACTCCAGTCATATCAACAGTTATGAAACGGCCTATAAGGAAGTCCATTTTAGTTTTTGCGTTAAACGATCCAAACAAGCTTGAGAAATGTTCATGTCTTATGGCGTTTTTGAGGTCCGAACTGTCATACAAAGTCGGCATCCCATGATATTACGCAATTTCAGCGTCACGGTTTTCGATCATCTTTAATACCACTAGGATCCGATGGGCCTTGTGGCTACAAGTTTCTGTTGTTGTTGCTGAGTTTTTGGAGCGTGCCCGATTAACGCTGGTTGTACAATAACTTCCCCCAATGGGCGCGCGCGTTGGTAAAGCGGAGCGGAACAGCTTTGGCACATTCGAGCAACCAGGACAATGGGTTGTTACTGAATGTGACAATATGAAGGCAGCACTTTTCACGCTAACACATTCCACCAATATCATTTATGAATTTCTTGTCCCAGGATAAAACCTTTTTTTTATGTATAATAGTTAATGACAGCAACGTCTATTTCTAATTTTTACCATTGTAAGAGAATGTAGATGCGTCTTTTTGTGAACACCCTGTATGTCTAGTAGGTGAAGGAGTCTGGCAAATCGAAAGCAAAGATTTGGTACATGGTTAGTATCATAAGCAGGCAAGATGGAAGTTTTCCAGTTAAACGTTAACTTGAACACTGTAACTTTTTTCTGGTTTATCCGCGGCTTATTGTGGGCTAGGCAAGAGAAAGTTTCCGAACTGCCGCTCAAAGTAGGTAGTATTTTTTACTCGTTTACGCTAATGATGAGCCACAGACGGCCAAAGTTGTACTCTGATTTAGTGAAATCCTTTTGTCACGGGGAAAGTAGGAATTAAGCATTCTAACTAGACTTGTCTAATTTGTGTTGAAATCGGTTCAGATTTAGATATAGCTCCCAATATATATCTTTCGCGCCGATTTTCCGCTCAATATGACTCACTAGGTCAAAAGTTGTAATGCCGATTTACGTGAAATGTTGGCACAGGGAGTAGAATTAACATAGCCAACTATGTATGCCAATTTTGGTTGAACATCGGCTCAGAGTTAGATATGGACTTCGCATGTAATATGTCTTTTTCCGATTGGGAAAAAATTACCAAAATACCCATATTTTCCTTGTAAATTCCGCCAGCTGGCCAAGGTCGAAGACTATGTAAATAATGACTCAATTGGTTCCTATACTTTCTAATACATAGTCTTGTCGACCAATAAATATAAATACCCTTTTGCCAATTTACTTCAAAAATTATAAATGTTTTCCCATATTTTTTTATAACCCTGTTTTCTTTGCGCCACAGCTTGTGGAACAGGTATTAATAAGTTAGTGCATACTGTTTGTAACACCCGGAGAAGGAGAAGAAGATAGACACATGTTGTCTTTGGCATGATAATGCTGCAGGGTGGGTCCTGGAGTCGAGTATAGACCAATGGTGCCGGTTCTGTCCGTGCCGTACCGGTCCGTCTGTCCTGTGAACACAGTTGTTGGGTGGATCAAAGAGTCGTAGGTCGCAATGTTACAGGGTCAGGATCGGCTGTCAATTTTGGCACATGGTGTCCTAGATTCGGGTCAGGAATAGAGCGCGCTATTGATTTGGAAGAAATCGAACTCAAGATGTTAGATATAGCTCCCTGAATATCTTCGCCCGATATGGAACTAATACTGGTCGCTACAAGCCAAAGTTGGTTTGGCCCAATTTTGGTTGAATTTTGCACAGGGGAGTGATTAGCCATGTGTGGGAAGCTATGCGTGCCAATTTGGTTGAAATCGATTCAGATTTAGAGTATAGCTTCCATATCAGTATTTTTTCAGCACCCGATATGCGACTGTATATGGGCTTCCCCAGAATGCCAGAGTTTTGACCCAAATGTTGTTTGAAATGTGCACTAGGAGTACAATTAGTAATATAGTATGTGTGGCCAAATTTCAATTGAATCGGTTTCAGGAATTGTAGAGTATAGCTCCCATAATAACTATGTTTGTTCTGATTTCGACAAAATTGTCAAAAATACCCGACATTCTTCCTTGTTTAAGATCGCCAGCTGCTTAGTCACGAAAAGTTGGTAGAAGGAATTACTCTAATTTTTCCTTAAACTTCTGAATACAGGTATATAAGTCGAGCGGAGGTAATTCATTAATACAACTTGTTGCGAAGTTTCCTGTAGAAATTGCTTCCAGATTTAAATGTTTCCGCAGATGATTTTTTATTTACATAAAATTGTGTTCGCCGCCCTAGTGGGCATTAGCCGACTTAAGATTTTGAAAGTCTATAGATTTGTGTAAAAGTCTATCAAATAGCTGTCCACATCGAAGTGATTATTTAAATGTATTTATTTGGGAACAGAAACCTTTATATATGAGCACCCAACACATTTGACGGATGTGATATGGTAAATCGAAAATTTAAGATCTACAAAATGTGGTGCGAGGGTATAATATAGTCGGCTCGCGCCGACTTTAGACTTTCCTTACTTGTTTTTACTAAATTGTGTACAACTCCAGGTATTAGCGATTACATTTTATTTGTCTATAGATTTTTGTTAGACTTCTACCAAAATCTTTAAAATAAGGGATGTATAAGAGAACAAAAACTTTCTATATATAGCAGCCCAACACGGACGGATTTGATATGGTAATCGAAAATGTGAATCTCCAAAGTGGTGGGGGCAGGGTAAGATATAGACCGACCCCGCCCGACTTTAGACTTCCTTACTGGTTTCTATGCTTCAGTAGGTTTACCGACACTTGTCAATGTCTCACCGTGGTTCAAGTTCACTTGTCTGCTAAAAACCATCAGGGCTTAGACCCGAATTGTTAAAATGAAAATTCCATGGACTTTTTTGTGATATTCCTTGATTCGCGTACAAAAGCCACGAGCGCACCAGGCTTTCTTCATGTTTTGTTACATAGTTTCCTGGACGACTAGAGTTCGTTTTTGTTTGTTTGCTCTTTAACTGTTAAAGTCAATTGCCGGTGGGTAAAGGTGGTAGGGAACATCATCCGGCGAGTTTGTTTGAAAAGACAACACAAATGATAATCGTAACAATGCTAAAGAAACTTTATGAGATTTTTATGATACCGTCGACATAAGGTCTTGATATGTTTTCCTACTATTGTTTACTTAGGGAGACTTTTTTCTGTCACATCAGGATTGGCGTCAAGATATCTTGAACAATTTGAACTAGACATAAGAAGATGTTATTGATTTCAAATCTCGCCTTAACGATCGCAGATAAATACGTGGGCAGGCATTAAGTATCCCAGCAAAAAAATTTGAAGTTCTTCAAAGGCACAACTTTAAAAGCGCTTTCCAGAAGATTGCAACGCTCACCAAAATGAATGTTCATTATTTTAACTACCCAGGAAAGTTTCCTTTTAATTCAATATTTTTTTAACTTGGTTTTTTTCAATAAGCTTTTAGGGTAACTTTAGACTTTGTTTGTTTCAAATAGAATTAAAAAACAGAGTAAAGAATTATAAAATGATACAAATCATTGACTAAATTTTGTCAAAAGAAAAAATGCTAAGTCCCCAAATCTGACAAAAATTGGTGAATTTTTGAAAATATTGAGGTCAAACGTGTCCGCAAGCGTGGGTAGAGAAACGTTAAAATTTTATAAAAAAATCTATAAATTTATTCATTTGACAAAATATCACCAGAAAAGCTAAAATGAAAATGTCTTTTATGGATCCGGAAAGTGTGCATAATTGACGGCAGAAGCGACTGAAGTTGGTTAACGATGTAGGGCCTTGTCAATAGGACGGAAGTCCGTCCATTTTAACAGCCGTTGCACTGAATTTGCATCACTTCTTTAGGTGTAAATGCCGATTCAGTGTTTTTGATGGTAGATTTTAAAAAATTTCTGTTATACTTTTGTCAAATAAATAATTTTTGTAATTTTTTATAATTTTTAATGGATTTTAACGCTTGTTGGAAACGTTTGACCTCAAATATTGTCAAAAATTCACAATTTTTTCAGAATGAATTTAGCATTTTTTTGTTCGGGCAAAAAAATTTAAATGAGGATTTGTACCCAACTTTTATGAAATTCTTACTCTGTTTTTAACCTATTTGAAAAAAAAATTTAAAATTACCCAACTAAAAAGTATGAACAAATCAAGTTATAAAATTGAAATTAAAAGAACTTCCTGGGTAGCTTAAAAAAAGAACATCAATGGAAGTGTATCTTCTGGAACGTACTTTTAAAGTTGTGCGCCTTTGGAAGAACTTCCAAATTTTTTTGGTGGTGGGTATTGGTCTTTGAAGCTTGTTTAGCAAAAAGGTTTACGAGAAATTAAAAAATAAACTATGTTTATAGAAAATAGGTTTGGGTCGATTTTCAGCGGGTCGCCGCTGAAAACCACCAATTTGTGGGGCAACGAAGCGCAACGGAAATTTTCAAACCCGGCGTAACATTTTGGTGTATGTTGCTTTTAAGTGGAGAAAAGTTAAATTGTTACGCCAGAACAGAAATCTCCCGAAAAAAAGTGGATATGTATAGAATAACGCATCAAATTTGTAGGTATGGCGGTTGGTTTGGATAGCTATACCATTTTTTGGTTGTTTTCTTACTTGCAACTACAGTTCAAACATAAAGTCACGGGCTATACAGTTGGATGCAGATTACAGCAATCTGTAATGTAGCAATTGTTCTTCCTACAATTTGAGAGCAATAGATTGTTTTGTATATTTAGAATGTCGCTTTCAGGTCCCCGCTCATTTCGATGCAGGAGTTTGATAAAACCGAACGATCTTAGGTCAATGTTGCGCCATGGATTATCCGTCTGTAAATATTTTTTAGATCATCGTGGGTATTTCCCGGGTCCATTTGAAAAGATCCCAAAAATCGCGTCCAGATGAGAAAATACGTGCTACGGTCCATTACATTTTTCAAGGTCATTGACCTTGACAATGTTTTGAAATGAGATTGATCATACAATTGCCGGCCAACAATAGATTGGCGCTATCGAAAAGGAGGTGGTTCATAAATTGTGTTATGGTGTGGACATAGGATGGTATTGCTCGCGCAATGGCTTACATTTCAAGGGAGCGTGGCTCTTCGGTGAATCCATTGCTGGACAAGTTTCTGGAGCCGGGATGGTTGGAGAGTCTCTGCGAATACGCTTCCACTGGTTTGAACTGATGGGAATGGTCAAATACGCAAAATGTTACCATCAATACAGGTTAAAATCTCGGTGATATATGATTTTGTGGCAAGCCAGCAGCAAATATTTAGTTCTAAAAATCAAATTTGAAGACCGGACAAGTTCTGATTCATGGAAAGATGTTGCATGGGTGGGTATACTTTAAGCATTAATTTAGTGTAGATTTTGAGATTTAAGATTTACAGCGAGTGGGTATGTCGGTTGGCGGGCGCGTGAGAGGCTGAAAGAGTACGGGGGCGATGCAGTGAGAGAAAGAAATGGCACAGGGAGAAAGGACTGGTGTGCTGGAAAACTGGTGAGAGCGGGCCAGTATTCAGATTAATGTGCCAGATGAAATTTCCTTACCAAGAAAGATGTGATAGGATGGTTTTGGAAAAGTGATTGATTTTTTCGCATTCGCGGAGGTCAGCTTTTATTACCAGTATGGGGAGAGGCAAGGGGTGTTTGGTGTAAGACAGAGCGAAGAGCGATAGGGATGGGTGAGATGGTAGGTTATTGCGAGGGGGTTACTATAGCCATCACCGCGGTCAAGCCGGTTGCGAGAGGGGGCGCCATGATGTTTGTATTGTTATTCCATTGCCGACACGATAAATGCAGAGAAATTGTTTGGCAAATTAATTGGTTTCTATATAGTGGTGTGTCGAGTGGTTTGCGCTTGTCGGGTGGGTGTCATTGTGGGTTCCCGCTAGGTACAGGTTGTTTAGGGCTTACGCAATGAGTGAGTTGAATTGTCGTTCCTCGACGAAGCGGGGCGGGAGGGGGGGGGGGGGGGGACATTTGGAAGTGTATAGTGCAGTGGGGGCCTGTGCGCTTTGCCACAGGGGTGAGGAGATCTGAGTCTAGGTTCAGTGGGTCTTAAATGGCCAGCCAGTTAGGGTGCATGAGAGTGAAAGGGACATTGAGAGACATACATGTCGGTGCATTTTCGAATATGGGCCGAGGGGCTGAAGTTCAGAGTGGTGCGCGTCGGGCGCAGTGAGGGGGGGCGCGGGTTTGTAAGTTGGGAGCGTCTTGCGACTGATGAGAGAGGGTGTGGTATGCAAAGGTTTTTAGGTGATTGCCGCTAGTTGTTGCCAATGAGGAGGCCGTGTCGTGAAGTTTAAGTGGTCAATTATTAGGGTTGGCGAGATTTATTATGCGACTTTTTCCATATTGATTTGGCATAGAATGTTCAAAAGCTTTAGCGCGAGTCGTGGGTCCGGTTGGGGCGAGAGTTAATAAGGTTGGTGGTGAATGGTGGTGGGTAATGGAGAGTAGTACAGATGGAGCACAATTGAGAATTTTTCGGATAACAACCGATGGCACGGGAAGTATCCGTTTCATTTGTAAAATAAACAAGAAGAAAAAGGCGAGGGGGTAGAGTTCTAGGTGAGAGATAGGGAGAATTGATAGGTAGTGTAGGGGACGCGGTTGGTGGTGGGCACCGTAGGAGGCTGGGTAGAGTGAGAAAGGCGGGGAAGGGATTTAAGTAAGGGAAATATACATTGTTGTGAAGTTGTCGCTTTAGAATTTATGTCATAATACAGCGTTGCCGAATTTTGGTCCGATCCCAATTCTGGGTCGATAAGCATTCTTGCTTAAGGAAAGTGGGAGAAGACTGTGGGGTCCGCTGGAGAGAAGTTATTGTTGGTGCTGATTTTATAAAAAAGAGAGGCTTGTTGCAGAGAATCAAATCTTCGGTTGTGGCAACGCTTGTCACGGGAGGATACAAATGCGATTAAGGACAGTTGAGGCATGGTAGGTGTGGTAAAGAATGCGTAGTAGAACACTTTCTAGAAGGGCTGACGAGGTGACCCACAAAAAATCGGGACGCACACCCAGAAAAGTACCCGTTCGAAACTAAAGGAAAAAATGTTTACGGTCAATCTTATTAGGCCATTTTATTGGTCCAATTAAGCCTTAGGAATCTCTGTTGTGTGGAAATAAAAAAAGTTTTAAACGTACTTGTGTACGTGTATGTATAAGTGTTTGGCTATATGGTGGTGTGGTTTTATGGCAGGAAGATTCGTGGTTTTCCTTTTGGCCCAAACCAACAGAATCGTTAAGTGTGACTCTCTAACTAATTCCATGTAGTTTGTGGATATATGATCGAATGCATTTTACATATTAAGCGAGTGTAGCAGACACCTTGGTTCTATTGGTTACCACTGGCATCTTGAATAGAAATGATCTTGCGTTCGAGCCCTAACTGTGCTTAAAAACTAAACACCCAGTAAAAATGTTCGTTACCTGAATGTACATAAAATAATTTACTAATCATTTTGCATAATAGAAATATATATTATGAATTTCATTAAAAAATTGCATAAAGTAAAATTTTTTGTGTCAGACGAGAGTTTCGGAAAAATCGTGTGATAAATCGTATCAGA
>PGFW01042292.1:8973-20688 GCA_003123925.1 Haematobia irritans | reverse complement strand
TCTGCCTTTTAGATATATTTGGCGTTTTTTTTATTTTCGACATGTTTTCTGATTGAAATATGGTTTAAAACGGCGTTTTTATCGCTAAGCCCTTGCTGCCATGAATAAGGGTTCTCACATTATTTCAAAGCTCATTAAACATTAGTAATGGATTCCAGCAGCACATACACCTTGTAAAGTTTTTTCCCTCAGTATTCATAAAATGTTATCGTAAATAGCATTCTGTGAATTTTTCTTATTTAAACTTTTTTCTTGTCCAAAGCAACAGTAAAATCGTTTGTGTCCTTACACAGGCAACAGGAAAATTTCATTAAAGCAGCCCAACGAAAAATTTTCGTTGATATTAACGAATTTTCATTTAATACAAAGAGAAAATATTCGTTAACAATACGAAAACGCTACATTGATAACAGAAATTCGTCTATAATAACGAAACATATTCGTGTATTAACGAATTTGTTCATTGGCTACTTTTAACGACCATTTCGTTTTACATAACGAAAACTTTTTATTTTTAGTGTATTTGTTAAGTGGTCAATTAAAAATGGGAATCTTTACATGAAAATTACGGTCAATTCTAAAAAAAATCTTAAAAATTAATGAAAAAGTTGGAGTTTTGTATCTTGACACAAAGCCAAAAAAGGTTCAACAAATAGAAGAGTTTTCAACGCTTCTGTTTTAAAAAACGTACTATTGAAAAAATTTCTACTTGAAGTCGGGTCCTGAATGTGGAAAATTTTAAGGTTGTCGTTTATACGTTTTAAAGCACTTTTGAGTAGCCTGAAGAAAAAGCTGAAAAAACGAATAAATGTCCAATTAGATCAAATATCAACATCATTAGTTACAAGAATCTTTGGAATTAATTAAGGACAATTAATATTGTGATTATTTTTTTAACACCAAATGAATACAATTTAAGCTATATTGTATTGACAGGATGCGAGAACATAATTAAACGCGCGATAAAAACAAATCTGTCATTTATTAACCGGTATAAGCCAAATCCCGCCTTTAGACGGCTTCTTAGATGAACGAAGCTTTTAGGTAAACCACAATTTAAGCCACAGAAAGTATATAAAGCAGGTAAGTTCGGCCGGGGCCGGAATTTTAAATACCCACGCAGCGAGTGAAGTCAATCATATTATAGTTTCTGTGAAAATCAAGGGGATTTGATGACAAGCCAGATCAGTCAAACCAGTACCACTTCGCCGAAGATAAATTCAAAGATTTTACCTGATAATACTAGATAGATTCTGGTATTTTATAAGAACCATATTTTTTGAGTTTAAAGATAGGGAGATCAATGAAAGCATAGTGTGCAAGAATAACGATGGAAATAACCCTTGGATTCTAAGGAAGCTCTAACATCTGTAGATTTTTACCGCCCATATTTAAGATGAATTACAGAAGAAAATCTGGAAACTCATAATTCAGTTTCAAGCCAATTTTCATTATCAGTGGGCATGGACATGGCCGGATATTCACTATTTTCGGCACCACCTCTTTATGTTCCTAAATACTATTACTATGTAGGATTTAAAATTCATGCAAATTGAAAAAAAAAAACTTATGTTCTAAAAGCCCAAGAAGTAAAATCGTTGAGATTCGGTCTATTTGGGAGATAACCAAAACATGGACCCATTACACGCCATCTTTCGGCTCTCAGTATTTAGGTTTCCTAAAATACTCTAGATTTCTCATTTCAGGCCAAGTTAGATTAAACTACGGGATTCTAGAAGCCAAAAAAATAACAGTCATTTCTGTGCAGCTATTCTGTATATTCCTTAAAAACCTCCAGAATTTCGATTTCAGGGCAAAGTGTGACAACAATTTACGGTTTTCTAGAAGCCCAAAAAGTAATATTCTCGGATGAGATCGTCATCTGAGGCTTATATCAGAAACTATGGATCCTATACTCACCGATTTTCGGCATATACCTTGTTTGATGGTCCTAAACGTGACCTCCAGATTTCCAGAAAAATTTGAGGCTAAGTGGATAAAAACTACGTTTGTCTATTTGAAGCGCCAAGAATTAAAATCTTGAATCGGGTCTATATGGGGGCTATATAATAACACGTGGCGATTGACCATCATTTCAGCACACTTCTTTTAGGGTTTGGTAAACATACCTCGTTGATTTTCTAATTTCAGGCCAAATTGGATGAAAAACTACAGATTTTAGACGCGCAAGAAGTAAGAAATTGGAGATCGGGTCTATATGGGGTGTTATACCAAAACATGGACCGGATACTCACCATTTTCGGCACATCTCTTTATTGCTTCTAAAATACCTCTAGATTGTCCAATTTCAGGCAATTGATAAAAACTACGGATTCTATTGAAGCCAAGACCCCATATCGGGAGACGGTCTATATGGGAATTATTTACCCGCCCCCCCCAAGAAACCGTGGACCGATACTTACCATTTTTAGCACACCTGCTTCATGGGGTCCTAAAAATACCTCGTAGATTTAAATTGAACCAAATTGGATTTAATAAGCTACGGATTTTCTAGAGCCATGAAGTAAGAATCGGAATCGGTCGTATATTGGGCTATAGCCTAAACATCCAACCATGAGTTGACATGTTACCACCTCGTATATGTGCTAAAATACCTCTTAGATTTCAAATTTCAGCGGAATTGGATTACGAAAACTATCGATTCTAGAAGCCCTAGAAACACTAATCGGGAGATTCGTCTATCATGGGCTCATACCAAAAACGATGGACCGATTACCTTCACCTCATTTTTGACACACCTTTTGTTGTCATAGAATACCTCTAGATTCAGATTTCAGCAGGATCGTGATAAAAGCTAAGGTTTTGTAGTAGCCAGACCCCAAATCGGAGGTCGTTGTGAGTATGGCTATTCAAAACTCTGTAGACCGATATAGGGCCCATTCGAACTTGACCTGCCTGGCAGACAAAAGACGAGTTTGTGCGAAATTTCAGCACGATGTTGCTTTGATTATTGAAGGATGTAGTGATTACAAACAGACAGACAGACAGCAGAAACGGACGACAGACAGACGGACGACGAATGGCTATGTATCTCTAGATTTCTCCTGATCAAGAATATATACGGTACTATATTATAGTCGGAATCGATATTTCGAGGGGTTTGTTAGCAAACGGAATGACAACTTATTAGTTACCCCCGGTCACGATTCATTTGGTGGTGTGTTATAAAATGGTAAAATGGTGGAGAAAGAAAAGAAAACTTGTTAAAAGTGCTCAAGAGGCTGTTGCAGCATGATACTGAATTTACCGTATATATTTTTTCTTTGTCATTTTTTGTATCGTTAACATTGAGGTTTTAAACTCTCTAATGCCCTCCAAAAAAATTTAGGACCTCACCAATATGGACTAATTTATAGCTTCGGTATTATATATATGAGGGTGCGTGCTAATTGCTTTAAAGATAAAATGTCAGAAAAAAGCTAAATGCATTTGCCCCCGCTAAACGACTTCAAAAAAGCCAAATCTACCAAGAAAATAGCTAAATTGGCAACGCTGTTTACATGGGTATTCCCACAAAAATATTCTCCGCAGGACGGAAAGTTCACAATGAAATCATAGAAAACTAATAACTTGCACGATTAAGAGACAGACATATATTAAATATGTTATAGCGAATAAGAAAACTAGTTCAATGTGCTAATCTATAAATCATATCGCTAATGAACCTATCGAATAAAAACTTAGTTCTGTAAGAACAATTGAAAATATAATTGATTTTAAAACTAAACAAAATTAATGGAATTTTAATTCCATTTGATGTTATGATATATGATTTATAGATTAGCACATTGACTAGTTTTCTTATTCGCTTATAACATATTTAATATATGTCTGTCTCTTAATAGCGCAAGTTCATTATTTTTTCTGTGATTCATTGTGAAATTTCGGGAAGACCCATGTAAACAGCGTTGCCAATTTAGCTATTTTCTTGCTAGATTTGGCTTTTTTGAAGTCGTTTAGCGGGGGCAAATGCATTTAGCTTTTTTCTGACTTTTAGATATTTTTGGCGTTTTTTTATTTTCGACATGTTTCTATTGAAATATGGTTAAAACGGCGTTTTTATCTAAGCCTTGCTGCCAGAATAAGGGTTTCCACATATTTCAAAGCTCCATTGAAACATTAGTAATGATTCCAGCAGCAAATACACCTTGTAAAGTTTTTTTCCCTCATATTCATAAAAGTTATCGTAAATAGCATTTGTGAATTTTTCTTATTTAAACTTTTTTTCTTGTCCAAAAGCACATAAAATTCTGTTTTGTCCTTACACACAACAGAAATTTCATTAAAAGTAGCCAACCAGAGAAAATTTTCGTTGATATAAAAAAAACATTTTCATTAATACAAAGAAAATATTCGTTAACAATACGAAACCGCTACATTGATAACAGAAATTCGTTATAATAACGAAACATTTCGTTGTATTAACGAATTTGTTTCATTGGCTGACTTTTAACACACATTTCGTTTACATAACAAAACTTTTTATTTATTAGTGTATTGTTAAGTGGTTCAACTTAAAAATGGACATCTTTACATGAAATTACGGTCAATTCTAAAAAAAATCTTAAAATTAATGAAATAGTGGAGTTTTTGTATCTTGACACAAACCAAAAAAGCGTTCAAAAATAGAAGATGTTTTTCAACGCTTTGTTTTAAAAACGTATATATGGAAAAAATTCTTTAGAAGTCGGGTCTGAATGTGGAAATTTTAAGTTGTCGTTAGCACGTTTTAAAGCACTTTTGATAAGCTCATGAAGAAAAAGCTGAAAAAACGAATAAATTCCAATTCAGAATCAATACCACATCATTATTACAAAATGCTTTGGATTAAATTAGGATTAATATTGTATTATTTTTTTAAACCAAATAATTACAATTAACATATAAATTGTATAAGACAGGATTCAAAACATAATTAAACGCGCGATAAAACAAACGTATTAAACGGTCCCAAAAAAACCAGAACTCATAAACCCTATATGCCACAATCCGCCTTTAGACGGCTTTCTTTAGGATGAAGAAGCTTTTAGTAAACCACAACTTAAGCCAACAACAAGTATATAAAGCAGTAAGTTCGGCCGGGCCGAATTTTAAATACCCACCACCATGAATCAAATATTATAGTTTCCTGTGAAAATTTCAGGGGGATTTGATGACAAGCAGATCAGTTCAACCAGTACACTTCCCGAAGATAAATTCAAAGATTTTACCTATGAAGACTAGATCAGATTCTGGATTTATAAGAACCATATTTGTTTGAGTTTAAGAGGGAATCATAAACATCGTGTGCAAGAAAACGATGAAATAACGCCTTGATTTAAAATCTAACATCTGTAGATTTTTACCCCCATTATTTAAATGATTTACAGAAGTAAAATCTGGAAACTATAATTCAGTTTCAAGCAATTTTCATTATCAGTGCATGGACATGGACCGGATATTCACTATTTTCGGACACACCTCTTTATGTTCTCAAAAATACTTCTAGATTTAAATATTCATCGCAATTTGAAAAAAAAACTATGGTTTCTAAAAGCCCAAGAAGTAAAATCGTGAGATCGGTCTATTTGGGAGATAAACCAAAACATGGACCACTACACGCCATTTTCGGCTCTCATATTTAAGGTCCTAAAATACCTCTAGATTTCTCATTTCAGGCAAGTTAGATAAAAACTACGGATTCTAGAAGCCTAAAAAATAAAGTCATTTCTTGCACAACGCCTATTTATATTCCTAAAAACCTCCAGATTTTCGATTTCAGGCAAAGTGGACAACAATTACGGTTTCTAGAAGCCCAAAAAGTAATATCGGGAGATCGGTCTATCTGATGGCTATATCAAACATGATCCTATACTCACGCATTTTCGGCAATACCTTTTATATGGTCCTAAACTACCTCCAGATTTCCAATTTGAGGCAAGTTGGATAAAAACTACGGTTGTCTATTAAGAGCCAAGAATAAAATCTTGAGATCGGCGTCTATATGGGGCTATAATAAAAACATGGTTCCGATACTCATCATTTCAGCACACACTTCTTTTAGGGTTTTAAAACTACCTCTTGATTTTCTAATTTCCAGCAATTGGATACAAACTACAGATTTTAGACGAGCCAAGAAGTAAACATTCGGAGATCCGGTCTATATGGGAGGTAATATTACCAAAACATGCGACGGCACTCACTACACACAATTTTCGGCACATCTCTTTATTGCTCTAAAATACCTCTAGATTTCCAATTTCAGGCAAATTGGATAAAAACTACGGATTCTATAAGCCCAAGACCCCATATCGGGAGATCGGTCTATATGGGGGATTAATACCAAAACCTGGACCGATACTTACCATTTTTAGCACACCTCTTCATGGTCCTAAAATACCTCTAGATTTCAAATTTCAACCAAATTGGATAATAACTACGGATTCTAGAAGCCCAAGAAGTAAAATCGGGAAATCGGTCTATATGGGGGCTATACCTAAACATCAACCGATAGTCACCATTTTTGGCACACTTCTTATATGGTGCTAAAAATACACCTCTAGATTTCAAATTTCAGCGAATTGGATTGAAAACTATCGATTCTAGAAGCCCTAGAAACATAATCGGGAGATCGGTCTATATGGGGGCTATACCAAAACATGGACCGATACTCACCATTTTTGACACACCTTTTTGTTGTCATAAAATACCTCTAGATTTCCAATTTCAGGCAAATTGGATAAAAACTAAGGTTTTTATAAGCCCAAGACCCCAAATCGGAGGTCGGTTCTGATATGGGTATATCAAAACTCTGTAACCGATATAGCCCATCTTCGAACTTGACCTGCCTGCAGACAAAAGACGAGTTTGTGCGAAATTTCAGCACGATTGCTTTATTATTGAAGACTGTAGCGTGATTACAAAGACAGACAGCACAAGACAAGAACCAGACAGACAGACAGACAGACGGACAGACGGACATGGCTATATCGTCTTAGAATTTCTCCCTGATCAAGAATATATATACTTTATATAGTCGGAAATCGATATTTCGATGTGTTACAAACGGAATGACAAACTTATTATACCCCCGTCACCATTCTATGGTGGTGGGTATAAAAATGGGTAAAATATAAAAGAAGCACTTAGTTAAAAGTGCTCAAGAGGCTTTGCAGCATGATACTGAATTTTACCGATACATATATTTTTTCTTGTGTCATTTTTTGTATCGTTAACATTGAGGTTTTAACTCTCTAATGCCCTAAAAAAATTTAGGACCTCACCAATATGGACTATATTTATAGGCTTATTTTAGAGGTTAAAGCCTCATACTTTAAAACTATAAATCGGGAAAGAAAAATCGACAACACAGCCGCGAAAGAATAGAATTTGGTGTGCTTTTTTCGAATGTCCTTCTAAGTGGGACACCGTGTGAAAGGGTTAAACTTAATTCCTATTAGAACAAAAATGTCTTTTCTCTTCTTATAAAGCGAGAAATTTGCTTTACTTCATAAGAAATAATGACTTTAACGAAGGGAACACGCAAAAAATTCAAGATTCGCTGTCCCCTTAAAATATAAACTAAGTATAATTTTTTAGGGAGACAAAGAATTAGGCCTCACAAATGCTTGCATTGAGAGAGCAGTATGTGCCAGTAAAGTTTTCCGAAAGAGAATATTGTGGTAGTCCGTTTTTATAAATGTAAAGGCTAATTTATATTACACTGACATTACATATTTGACGTGATATTAAAGATTAGCGCTAACCTCAATTTTTCAGGAATGAAGCAATATTACACAACTATTAAGGAACAAATTTGCTATAAATACATGTGATTTAATTAAAGAAGTGTCTATTGATCATTGCTTCAAATTTTTCATTAAATTTAGGATACTATATTTGCGTCCCTAATCGTTAAACGCTTTGACAACGAATATTACTAGAACTATAATTAGTGTTTGTATTTCTTAGGCAGAATAGCATTAAATCACATGGTGATATCTAGATATTGCCAATCTGTCTTAAAGTTAATTGGGCGAGCTTTCATTCTGCTCAACTGTGCACTCTGTGTACAAATGCTTTATATTTTTTTTGCGTTAGATTTGATCCAGATTTAGACTTTTTAATTCAACACTAACCCTTACAAGAGTTAACTTAATATATTTCTCAACCAACACACATCGATACTTTGCGTTCTCCAACATCAAGTCTTCTGCAAGACATCATTCTCGCTTCTTCTCGTTCTTAAAACTAAAAAGAAAAGATTATCTAGGGAACAATCACAAATAATGGGATATTAGGATTTTTAATTTAATGCTCACATATACTTTTTATCGGGTAAAAGACATAATTAAATAATTTCAATAGAAAGTTTTCGATTGAAAAATTTTGAAGACGCCACATACAATTGAAGAGATCACGCTTATAGAGAGCCTGAGGCGTTTTTATGAATATTGCCATATAATTAGCCTATTGTACCGTGCGAGAATACTATGCCATTAAAGTAAGTCTAGAACTACCACATCAAGTCCGCTTCGACCTTATCATTCTTTGAAATGTAATAAGGAAATAACGAGAAGCGTTGGCTACGCATTTAGAAACATATCTTTATCAACTCAATGTCCATACATGGATAAGCATCCCGATCCTTTGATTGGCAAATACCACAAAATTCTTCTGCACATTTTAACCTATAAATGAATTTTCACATTATCATTTACTTCGTAATTAGAAATCAAAACTTTCAATGGCAAGGATACTCCATTTCCAATTACGTAGTGGAAATGTCTTGCTTGACAGCATAAGCGCTGCCTCAAACACACATGTTCGAAGCTTTCACACTGAAGAAAATCAGCCATGCTCCCGGTTCCAAGATTGTCTCCTTCAACCTTCTTCTTATTTAAGCTTTTCAATGCGTTAATTGCATGCCGAGCCAAAGAAGCGAAGCAATACTAAGTTAAGGATACTTTTAAGACACAATAATTTTCTTTTAATTTTGGATCTTTGATGTAACTTGTTTCTCAGAAAGACTATTTTTCTCCACCGCCCTATCTCTATCATCAGTCAATCTATAACAAAACGAGCTTACCCGACCACACTTTAATTTTCCCAAACTTCAAGAAGCCTCGACGTACCACCTAGAAACTTATTATGCTATGTTTCTCAACTAAAAAACATCTTTAACAATAGTGTTGCACAACCAACACAACATCAGTTACTTCAATTAATTTGAACGATTATATTTGCTTTCTGTCGTCAAGTATGACTGCAAATTAGAACAACAAATCCTTATACACCACACCCCCCCCCACACACACAATTACTCTCAATTCAGCCTATTAAACACGAAATTATTTCTGAATGTACAAAAGTCCAGCCTTGACTTCAGCACCACACATAACAAACACAAAAATATACTATTACACACACAAAAACAAATAATACCTAGATGTATTTGGTAGCAATAAATTACGAGCAATCACCACCCACCCTCTTTACATACTAATTTATGAGCACTTTCTTCCATTAATAGATGTACACTCTTAACCCGCATACATATTTTGAGACTAACACTATTCTATAATTATATTGATACAAATTATCTCATCTCTTATACACTAACTGAAGTGGCAACTCCGGGAACTCTTTCACTACACAATTTCACAATCAGAACTTTCACACATTATATCACCAATATACAACAACACCACCCACCGCCCAACCAGACTCAAAAGATCAAAAAAAAGGTTTTAAAATACTTAAGTGAAGAAAGAAGAACACAAATAATACAAGTGTAATACAAACCAACTACACAAAAACAAAAACACAAACAAACACGTCATAAGGAAAATGCCATAAACCCAAAAGCATATCACATACCAAGACAATACAATAATACAAATAAAAACAAAAGACAAAAAAACATACAAAAACCTAACCGGAGTATTTTAAGTTAAAATGTGTCTTTACTGTGTTATGGGGCTATAATTATTTCAGTCCTAAAGTATCTGATTCGACAGTAGTCGCAAAACGGAAGATTATTTAGTACTGAAGAAGGTTTGAATGGAAAATAAGAACTCTCTAACCCACAGACCGCACATTTCAAATTTGCATCATCGTTTTATTAATTAAATCTAAACATCATAAAACTGCCAATCAGTATTTTTTTTAAAGAAACAAGAATCGAATAAAAACAACAAGACAAAATTAAAAACTAATAATTTAACTCTTTAACACTAAATCGCACTTAAAGGAACTATTAAACAAGAGATTTTTTTAAATTTAAATAAATGAGGGCATAAATTAAGAAGATATAGAATATAACCAATTCACGCAGCCACGCACAGCATGACACTGAACAAAAGAAAACAGGACACAGTTTACACTTACCGATGTATGCACGACTGTTTAATACTACCCACTATCTCCCTGTACAACAGCTACAAATATAATTTCAAGTATCCGAAAAATACTGTATCACCTTAATTCAATAAATATAAAAAAATTACTAATAACCATTATGTATTCACACCATCAACCCCCCCACCACCCAGTAACTCCATCTCAAAAACGAACAGTACTTATTTTAAACACTCTATACAATCCGTTTTCAATACCACCACCACTAATACACTGAATATCAAGCATGATCTTGAGAAAATTTTTAAGAACACTATTCATAAAAAATCAACATGTACCCAATTATTTTTTTCTGTGTAGTTCAGAAGAAATGTTCGCACCTCTCTCAACTGCTATGCACAAACTTCTAGCACATTACAGAACAATATTTATTGTTTCAGTGGCAACGTAAAAACACAAACACGCGATCTCAAAAACCTAAGCAAAATATTTATTTATTTATTTATTAATGATCCGGAATGAATAAGTGCGAAAACTTATTGGCGCAGAACAGACGATAACGAATTCAACATGACTATACTGCATTACGGCACACGAGAAATGTATCAATCCCAATTCCTTATAACACACAGCGAATGTTAGCACCACACTAGAACACCTATAAAATCTTCAACTCTCTTAACTGGTGTGGCAACAAATCACCAAGATCATAAGAAATAGTTATTTTAGTCCATAATAACGACACTCTCAAAAAACTAAAAAAAATTTAGATAGAAATACTTTTTTTCAAATAACAACATTATTTTATACTGTAAAATATAAACTAATCAAGTTCGATTATTATCAATGACGCATACTAATTGAATAATTAATTTTATTAATTCTTCCATATCTGACATTTCCATAACTACACATCCACTATATACCAAACAAAAAAAGTTAAAAATTACGCCTCATTAAAACAAACAGCCGGGTTATACTAAAAAATACCACTTGAACAATTCCAACAAACAGAACAAATTACCCCTAAGTGTAACGATCAAAAAAATGAAATAAAAAGAACAATTTACTATGGAAATTCAGGCCAAAAAAAGTAGGAACAAAAACAACAAGAAAAAAAATAATAGTTGGTAACGTCACTCGTTCAGAGTTTCGATCGCCCAAAAATAAACACACAAACATGCAACAAGAAAAGCAACCAACTCAATGCCTAGACCCAAATGACAGCAACAATATACATCATAATAAAGTCACCGACCATTTAAATGAAAATACCCAAAAAGTGTAGTAAAAATCAGAGCAATGGTCCAAAAAATGTATATAGTGGATGTACCTTTAATCAATCATCATCAATTG